>JALJVW010000614.1:0-10932 GCA_024865655.1 Emberiza elegans | reverse complement strand
TCCATGGTGACAGAGTCTGATGGAACACACTCGGGAGGTCAGGCTGGCTCAGCTCCCACACAGAGAGAGCATTACAGACCCTGGGCTGCTCTTGGCAGCCTCTGCACGCTCAGCCAGGCTGAGATGGACACTGAGGTGTCTGTGCCAGGCTCTGGAGCCCAGCCCAGCCTCCCCAAGCCCCGCCAGCTGCCCTGAGCCTAAGTGCACCAAGGGCCTCCCCAGCCCAGCCCTGTAGCCGGCGTCCTGCCTGCTCAGGCCAGGCTGCTCCCAGCACTGGCCCCACAGCCTCAGCCCCTGCCAAGCACAGCAGCAGCTTCCAGCTGCCACAGGACTCAGCCCCCAGCCATGGGGGCCAAGGCCAAGGCTCCTGGCTGCCCCTGCTCCCTCCTTCAGGCTGAGGTGCTGAGAGCTCTGCAGGCCCTGCTGCCATCCCATCTGCCCAGGGCAGCACAAGAGCTCCGGGCTGGGGCCCCCAAAGAGGTGCTCCTGCTCCAGGCCCAGGGCCATTCCAAAGCTGGGGCAGCCACAAGCTAATATTTCTGTTCAATGCTGTCTAATGGGGATGGATCCCTCACCCACTTGGAGGTTGCTGATGAACTTTACTGCTCTGAGGTCTCTTCATTGCTGAACTCTTTCAGTTCAGGAATTTAATGAAAAAAGGCTCATAAACATTTGTTTCAAACCACCTGAAGTAAAGAAAAGTCTTCCCAAGGAATAATCTTAGTTTTATAATATTCTAGTGGTTAATTAAACAGATTTCAGAAGTGTATTCAAAATGAATATACTGTATTGAAAACAATGCAAATAGAATTGTTTTGTCCTGTCCTTTTCTTTCTGTTTATAGATTGATATCAGCAATGTCCAATTGATATTGACCCCAGCACCTCCTAATGCAGTCTGAATAGATATGAAAATCAAGACACTTAATGGCTGACAAATCAATAACACACTTTGTCCCCATAGCCCACCACCATTTCCCTCATCCAACCCCTGGGCACAACTATTGGAATCAGAATGGTGGGGTTCAGCAGGACTGGAGCATTCTGGATCTTTCAAATAAAAACTAATGATTGGGGAAATTTCAGTTCTGTGTCGCATCTGGGCCCCAAATTGATCAAGGGTACATGGAGAATTTTTTACCCAGCCCAGGAAACAATTGAATCCTAACTTGGGGCATCCTGGACGTCATACAATTCCTGTGAGGTAAATGCTGGGATTTTGGGGTTGGTTATCCTGGATCACCAGAGGATTTTATTAGCAGACAAGGCGGTGTCAAGGCTCAGGTTGGACTTTGAAACTCATGAGGCTTCGGCCCAGGGAACAGTGATTCTTTGATTTTTTAGTACCTGCTTTTTCCTGCCCCTAGACCATTGTGGCCCCTTTTTGGGGAAAATCAGCCCAGGTCCCATTTGACAGGATTTGCATAGCACGCCCATTTCCTAAACTGAAACCTGAGTGAGCCTGAACAATGGATCCTCCTCATCCCCAGTCCTGGCCCAGGTGGCCAGATCCGGAGCTCCATGTTTTGAGCTCAGGGCAGTGCCTCTCCTCACCAGGGGGAAGGGCACTGCAGGGCCCCAGTTGTCCCTTCATCAAGGGTTGTTTGTGGATCTTCCCAGGGCCTGGGACTCACTAATGGTCCTGGGCAAGGGCATTCGACATGGAGTGGGGGGGCAAACAGTTGCTGCAACAGGGGATGAGGTAAAAGAGCAGAAATTTTAATGGCTCTCATTGAGCCAAGAAAAGGACCCTGCAGGGCCTTTGTGAGGCAGTTTGGGGTCCCTGCCCCAACCAACACACCCTTAGGAACTAGGAGACCAATGGAGCTGTGATTTTTGGAGATCTCCCGGCGTGATCTGAAGGAACAATTTCTGGCTGACTGCAGGACCAGAGATAAAAGCAAGCACCACGGATCAGTAGTGTCCCCCCAAACCTATATCTCTGCAGGGACAAGGTTTCATTCTTTTTTTCCTCTTCTTCCTGACCCCAGAATACCAATACCCTTTCTGTTGTGATTTAATAAACAAAAGTGATTGATTTTGGAATGCTGGATGAATCCTCTGTGCCAGTAGTGATTTATTTTTTGCCTTAAAATCACCGCTGCTCCTCAGGGACTCATCTGGGTGGTCACCTGGAGACACCATGGTGTTCGGCAGGATTCTGGGGGCCAATGAGGCTTTTTTTTTTTGGGGTCTGTGCAGTGCACTGGGAAAATCTGCCCCTGGGATGTGATTGTGTCTCTACAAACCCTACACCCGCCCCACACCAAGCAGGTCCCAGAGCTGATTGAGCATTTTGGCTCCTGGGGCTGACATAAAAAGGTTTTTCTGTGCAAAGCATTGGCCTGACCGTGTTCTTGAGATATTAGGACACTGTGTGTCCTGGAACTGTTTGGGGCCTGGGATCTGCTGAAGAAACTAGGCAGTGCCCATGGCCAGTCCAACACAGCCTTCGACTGCCACCCAGGAAGAGGGGAGGTTTAACAAGTCCCGTGAGCCCTCAGTAGTGTTGATCCAACACAAAGAATTGTTGGACAGCAGGGCAGGGCATTTGCAGGACTGGCAACACCAGGCTGGACTGAAGGGACAATCTTGATTGGCCAGCCTGATCTGCCCCTCTGCTGACCTTGTCCCAGTTCCAGACCAGGGGCAGGGCATCTCTTCGAGGCTGGCTGGGCTTTTCCCTTTCTAGTTTGTCCCCTCACAAAGAGAACACAAAGCAAAGGCGCCCACAGGTGTGTATGTGTGCAAATGAGGGGGTGGCTGCAAGGCATGACTTATTTTTGTGGGCAATGCCTTCCAGAAAAAAGCCGTCTCCCAACTATCCAGGGAACCAACAGGACACTGAGAATGCAGTAACTGCATTGCTTCAGGAACAACTCCCTGGAGGCTTAGTCCCCCACAAACCCCACTGATAGCCCACTCCCATGGCATCAGTAAAGGATGCCCTAAGGGTGCATGTCATAGCCTCATCCCAAAACCATCACCTGGTGGAGATGGCAGAACAATTGAACTTGGGGCATCCTTACACCATGATGACAGCCTAGTTCTCTGCAACATGAGTCCAAAAATTCAAGTTGTGCTAGTAACCATCACTCCTGTTATTTTGGGGCGACTCTACACCATGAAAAGGACCTTTATGAAATGTGAAGAAAATGCTATCATTCCTCAACAGAATTGTAAAATTTTGCAAAAGCAATTGGATGAAGGACCATCTTGGTTTGTTACAGGCTGCCTCCCCAGAAGACATCCACAATTACATAACACCAGCGCAAAACCGTGGCCTGCAGGAACTCCCACATAATCAAAATTACTCTCAAACAGAATTGGCCTTGATGAAGGGGTTTGCAGGAAACACTAGCGGTCATAGCATAAAATGGTCTAATTACACAGGCTAGAATTCAGCCACCAATTCTACCATCCAAACATTCCCGGACTGCTCAGGATGTTTAAAATTACCCAAGACCTGGCATGATCCATTGTAGCCACCCGCCCAAATTGCCAGGAACATGCCCATGATTTCTGCTGTGAGCTGGACTCAATCTCGAGAGTCTCCACATCTGGCAGTCAGACATCACTCACTAAGCCCCTTGGCAGACTAAACATCCACGTCTCAACTGACGCCTTTCCAGTGCAGTTTTCATTGATTGCCCATGTTGGTGAAAACAAAAGATGCTATAAAACATTACTTTTTAGTTTTTTCCACCTTAGCAGTTCCACAGGAACAAAACTGATAATGCTACCCTGCTATAACTGACACTGGATTCCAACAAGTTTCGTCCAGGGGATATAAACATGTCACAGCACAACACACTCTTCCACAGGACAGTCCAGAGCCGAGGGGCTCACTGTTCCATCAAAGGATCCTTGATCAGCTGAGAGGGGAGTCCAGATATTATCTCCCATTGGGAAAGACTGGCCAAGGCCCTTTCTGTGTTCAACTTTTTGAACAACTCATTTATGGAGCCAACTCCCCAGTCATCAGGCATTTTACTAATTCAACTGCAGCCCAATTAAAAGAAAAGCCACCTGTGTTGATCAAGACCTGAATCTAAACAAAATATGGTTCCTTTCCATTAATTTTTGGGGAAGAAGATGCTTGTGCCTCTACAGCAGCAGGGGCAGAGATGGATCCCAGCAAAAACATAAAACTGTTTCTGGAAACGGTGAGGCAAACACCAGAGCCACCATCGGAAGAACAAAATGAAAGCCTAAGAGAGACAGCTGCAGCCAGGAAAAGAAGAGAAGGAGAAGGACAGAAGAAGATCTTCTAAGCAGTGCTGACCACACACATTCAGATCAAGATAGCTCAGACACCACTAACCAAGATATATGACTTAACATTTGTAAAAACTATATTTTTAGCATTGATATTTGATTCTTCTAAGAGGCTGTTTTCACACCCTTGGCATACAGATCAGAAAGTTTAGTGGGACCAGGACTTAAGTTTCACCTTCTAATCTCTTTATCTGTTAACTCTTAGGCCACCAAAGCCTCCAGATACTAAATTAGCTAAAGTCAGAGGATGCTGCCGTTTTTGTTGCCACTGCAGCAGGAATCTGGATGCTCCTCATGGAGCCCACATGCCTTCAGCTGGGTGCTTCCACAGCCAAGCCACAATTTCTTGTCCATGGCCATGGCTGTCAGGCATTTGAAGGCATGTGTTTTTTCAACCTGTTGTCACAGAGTGAGTCTGTATACCAGAGCATCCAGCTGCTAAAAGATCGAGGAAACAAGATCCAGATGGAAGGCAACAACGACTGGTTCACTGGACTTTTCAAACACAGGGGGATGAAAGGCTGGCTTTCATCTTTAGTTAAGACTGTGTTGTAGACTTTCTTTATCGTACACATTGTGTTGGTTATTTTATCCATTTTTGGAAAATGCCTGCAAAACTCAATGGCAGAAGCCTTCTTTATAGACAACAAAAAGGGGGAGATGTGGGGGCGCAGGTGCCTACCATTGGAACTGTGATACCTCAGGGCAAAGTGACCATGGTAAAAGAGAGACGCCCCTCAGAATGCAAGGGTCTCACCCCTGGGCATTTGCAGGCTCATGGTGAATGCAGCACGTTTTGGTGGTATCACCCAGTTCAACTGCTGTAATTTCCTTATATGCACTCCCCCTAGAATGTTCTCCCCTCTCTTGTCTGCTATTGGTCCTGGATTACTGCAATGCTCCCCTGCTTTCTCCCCCCATACAAACCCTGTGTCCCCAGCCCCATTTGCCTCCCTCCCTGGACCCTCTTCAGCGCAATCCACAATGTTTGGAGTTCCACACAAAGATCCCTCTTTGCCTCGTTCACCAGCAGTTTAAGAAAGTGTGCTCCCAGCTCTGGGAGGCAGGTCCCTCAGAGAGGCTGGCTGTGGGCAGGCTGCAACACAGGAACTGAGTGCACCAGGGAACCTGGCCTCTAATAAAAGGCATGAGTCCTGCAGCCCACACAACCCAAAGCCTTGCATGTCTCTACTTTTCCCTCTTCTCTCATCTCTCATGCCACTTTCCCCATTGTCTCTGACTGGGAGCTTGGCTCTCTCTCCTGTCTGCAGGTTCAGCCACACGTGTGACCCTGCAGGAACAGCCTGACCCACAGGAAAGTGGGAGAGGACTCTTTGTCAGGAACTGCAGTGACAGGACACAGAGGAATGGGATCAAACTGCAAGAGCTGGAAGAGATTTGATGATGGGAAGAAGTTCTTTACTGTCAGGGTACTTGTCCCTGACACAGGGACCAGTGCAGAGAGGCTGTGGATGCCCCATCCCCAGGAACATCCAAGGCCAGGTGGGACAGGGGCCGCAGCAACCTGCTGTGCTGGGAGGTTGCTCAGCTTGGAACCAGATCATCTTTAGGGTCCCTTCAAGCCAAACCATTCAAGGATTTGATCATTCTGCCATCCCCATCCCCCACTGCAGAGCGGCCCTGAAATTTCAGTGACATCACAGCTCCCAGAGGGTTCCAGGTGGAACGTCCAGGGCCTGGAAACGAGCAGAGCAGACACTTCACCGGCTGCCAAGGGTCAGTTGCTGCTCGCTCTGTGCTCTGACCCACAGTGCTGAGCTGTTGCTGCTGCCTGGGCTTTTCCTGCCGCCTGCTCTGGAGCGCCAATCCCAGCAGGATGTGCACTGCTGTGCCAATGGAGGTACAGTGCCATTCCAGGCAGGGGGCACCCGGCTTGGGCAGGCTGCAGCCATGTGGGAATGGATGGTGTGGGACAGGAAGCCCACTGGGAGATTGTGCTGCCCTTGCAGACTGCCAGAGACACTGTGGAGGACATGGAAGTGGACCATGGCATGAATGAGGGAGAAATGATGGAGGTGGACTCCCCCTCTGCTTCCATGTCCTCCCCCCTGTTGAGGACATGGAAGTGGAGGAGGAGGAGAAACATCGAGGACATGGAGGTGGATCAGGAAGATGTCATCGAGGATATGGAGTTTGATGAGGAGGATGAGGAGGAGCCCATGGTCCTTGGATGAAGGTGGAGCCCCACAAGTAAGACAGGCAGATGCTTCCCACACCCTGCCCACAGACACAGTGGGTCCCCTGAGGCCAGGCTGGGGCTGGGCTGGATGGCCCCGCTCAGGGACACGGTGCCCGCAGGGGGCCTGGATTGGGGTGGCACAAGCACCAGCCCCGGCCTGCCCTGCGCTTGCCTGGGGCCACGCCAGCCCTGCCAGCCGCGTCCCAGCCCCTGGGGCCCAGCTCCCAGCCCTGCTGGGCCCAGTGCTGCCAGCTGAGTGCAGCTCTGCTTCTTCCTTTCTTCCAGGACTGATGCAGATGATGGCACAGATCCGAGCCCTTTGTAAATATGTTTGAAGTTTAGAAGTTTTTGTAAATATGTTCATTAGGTTTGTAAATTTCTCTAAAAATTTTTCTGTAAATACGTTTTGAAGATTGTTAGTCCATCGGATCCCATGTAAATATGTTCTGTACATTGTTGTTGTTGTTGTTATAAAGGATTGTCATAATG
The DNA here is from genome assembly GCA_024865655.1 of Emberiza elegans. Classification (NCBI taxonomy): domain Eukaryota; kingdom Metazoa; phylum Chordata; class Aves; order Passeriformes; family Fringillidae; genus Emberiza; species Emberiza elegans. The sequence continues at coordinate 3,966 of JALJVW010000614.1, read as the reverse complement.
AAACATGTTCTGTAAATCCGTGCTTTTGCCGATCTTTGCAAATAAATACTGTTTCTTTTAAAACCTGACTTCCCTTGCCATTCCTTTGGGCACAGGCAGCCTTTGCACACCTGGGTTCCACTTGTTCTGGGTTCCCAGGGCTGGGGTCCCTGGGGGTGCTGGCACAGCCACACCCCGGGCTGGGGGTCCCTGTGCACAGGGCTCCCACTGACACCACTCCTGGCACTGGGCACTGCTGCCCTTCCTGGCCTGGGGCTGGCGCTGTCCCCAAGAGCTCAGCTGTCACCAGCTCTCACACAGGGCGCTCTCACAGCACTGGCCCCTGCAGCCATGCCACCAAAGCAGGCAGCAAACCTTCAGCCACCCTTCCTGCTGGAGCCACAGGGACTCCTGGGCCCAGAGCCAGCATCAGGCCACAGCCATGCAAAATCCACCTGCACGCTCTGAAGGCCACCACAGCCTTGGCAGCTGGGGCACCTGGATCTGGGCTGCTGCAGGGGCTGATGTTTAAGGCTTGCAGCCTCCAATGGCTCCGGCCTCTGCTTCCCAGCCTGCTCTGCACTGCCCTGAGCCCGCATTGTTCAAGAGACAAAAGCCAAGCCAGGCCATCCTCACCCTGCCCGCATTCCTGCTGCTGGCAGCCCACTGGCCCCTGGGCCCCACTCGGGTGACAGCTGCAGGGACAGGGCAGCCTGTGCTGGGCAGGGGGCACGGGGCTTTGGGCCCTGTGCCTGCTGCTGCTGCTGCTGCTGCTGCTGGGGGGCCATGGGCCCCACAGGGCCCCTGAGCTCAGCCCCTGCCCGGCAGCTGCCCCCAGAGCCCCACACCCCAAGCATCCCCATCACAGCTGGCTGGGGAAATCCCACGCCTTCAGGAAAGAAATTCCCCACAGTAACTAAACCAAGGGGTCCAAGGGAAAGTCAGCACCAGCTGATGTTTACAGCACCTTTACAAAGGTGGGTGCAGGGCAGGTGAGATCTCCAGGGCCTCTGGCAGTGCCTGCTCTGCAGGTGAGGCTGTGGGGCTGCTCCCAGTGGGACACAGCACCGGGCTCAGGCCAGCCCTCAGCCCCTCACAGCCCATCCCAAGGAGCAGGCTCAGAAAGCAGTTTCAGACCACTTGCTGCAGATATTTCAAAGGAATAAATGTCATTCAAAGAAGCCACCTTGCACATTTAGTTTTGGTGTTGTGGCGTAAGAAGCCATGAAGGGGCCTCTGAATGTGCACTCAGGGCACTTCCACTGCCATCCCAAAGGGAACACAAAGGACAGGCCTCTGCTTTCAGCACTGCTGAGCTCCTCACCCAGCAATGAAGATGAGGAAGACACAGTCTTTAGGAGACCCAGGGGCCTACCACTGGAACTCTCATACCTCATGACAAAGATGACGAATTAAAGTAAAGTGAGACAGCCCTCTAAATGCAATCATCTTGCCCACGGGCATTTGTGGGATCATGGGGATTCAGAACTTTTCTTGGTATCATGAAATTCTATTTTTCCTTATATCCCCTGGGTTGTTCTCCCCTCTTTTGTCCCCTATGGGTCCTGGGTTACTGCATATAAGACCCTTTCTTCTCCACATAAAACTCTCTGTCTCCAGCCCCATTTTGTCTCTGTCCCAGGACCCTCTTCAGCCCAATCTACAGTGTTTGGAGTTCCACACAAAGACCCCTCTCTTCCCTCATCCATCAGCCATTCAAGGAAGCCTGCTCCCAGCTCTGGGAGTGCAGGTCTCTCACAGAAGCTGGCTTTTTACACGCCACAACAAGGGGTGCCCAAACAGGGACCTTCTTTGAGAATTCCCTGAGAGCGACTCCAGTGACCATCCGGCTGTTCCACCGTCACCGGACAGCAGACGCCTCGGGTCAGCCACCGCCCTGGAGTGGGACCAGAGTTTTATCAGGGCTTGCTGAAGGGAGCGTCGGCCGCCTCCAGCAGCAAGAGGGCCGGCTCAGCTGGTGAAGCCCACGGGACATTTTGAAACACCTGCATCCAGAGCTGCCAGAGCAGTGAGTTTGGGGACAGCTGCCTGGAGTGCAGGATCCTTGGGTGATTTCTTAGTCCTGTGGGTGAGTGAGCCTTTACATCAGGGGCAGCCATGGGTAACAAATGACCCACAGCTGAGAGGGACATATATGTTCGAGTTAGGGAGGTTCTCCTTTCAGAGGGAAGACTTTTACTAAGGGAAGTTGGAAGCCTTTTGTTCATTGGCTGTTTAAGGAGGTCCTAGACATTTCTGATAATTTCCTTCATCATGTAGCATTCTGGGACTCAGTTAGGGAAGGGACTATCTTTTGCAAACTCAGGGAGTGATGAGAGTCACAACATTTTACCCAATTTTTCATATGATTTATGGAGTTTTCTCTAGGGTTCAAAGTTCTAATATTCAACCCCAGTTTCTGTGCTCTGCTTTCCGCATTCCTGAACCCACTGACGCCAAGATTAGGATGAGAGACAGAAACTGCTGTAAAGCACAGACGAGCCACCTGCTGTCTGCCATCTCCCCTCCTTCTCTACCCCCTGCCCACATCTGTACTGATCATACAGGCCTGGATTCTACCCTAACCCATTCTCCAGTACCTCTCCTCCCTGTATCCCCCTCCGAGAGCTCACAAAATGGAGTCCATCCTCTGGGGAGGGGACGTCAATGTCAAGCTCCCTCCCACCCCTGGCTCTCTTATCAGCTCCTCCCCCCGTGTTGGGTCCTGCCTCTCTGTCAGGTACCACCCCTGCGTCAGGATCCAGCGCTTCCTTGCCTGCTCCCGCTGGCCCTACCCCCTCCAACTCAGCCCCTTGCGGATCCCACACTGTCAGAGCCGGAAGTGTGAGGGGCGGTAACCGCAAGGCAGCCATCTTGGCTACCAAAGGCCCACAGCGCCGGGCCTTGCCAGTCACCCAAAGGCCCCGCTCCCTCTGCAAAGACCAAGTTCCCTCTTCTGGGAGAGGGAAGGTTCATCCTACCTTGAGGATGAGCCTGAGGATTCTTGGCAGAGCAGGCGAAGCTGGCAGCTGAGGAGGGGACTGGGAATTGGTAGCTAAAATACAAGCAGCACCACTGCAGTACCAGAGGGGGCCAAGCCCGATGGGAAACTGTCACGCACGGGGCAATGAAAGACCTTTGTAAAGCAGCGAAAGACCATCGGAGGGGCTTGCCATTTTTTAATAATTTGTTAAATGCCATCTTCACTGCACATGTTATGGCGCCTCACAATCTGCACCATTTTATGTACATCCTACTTTCTCCCACTGAATTTATTCTGTGGGAAGGAATGGGGAAAAAATTAATACAACAACTATTAAAGACTATGCTAGAGAAGACAGGCGGGCACACCTAACACTAGACCATCTAGCCAGGGAGGAAGATTTCACTAAAGCTGAGAATCAAGCAAGACACCTTCCCCAATCTGTGTTAGAAGAGATAAAAGGTGCTGCAAAGACAGCTCTCATGCAGACATCCAATGGAATAACACCTACTCTAGATTTCACAGACCTTCTGCAAAGACCTGGGGAATCCTTTATAAAATTTATTGACCACCTTACACAAGAAATAGAGAAGCACGTTAACAACCAAAAGTCAGGTACTGCTTCCTAAACTTGTTAAAACAAATGCTCCTGTAAAAACCTCTCTACCTCTCATCCCAAAACCTACCATTTCACAAATGGTCACAAATGACATGCACCCCTTAGGGCATCCTTACACCATGATGCCAGCCTAGCAAAGGCTATCAGTCAGGGTGTAGTAGAGGTGCTAGTAGCCTCCCAAGTTATTCCCTGACATACACATGAAAAGGACCTTGCATGAAATGTGGAGAGATGGGCCATTTTTCAACAGGGTGTAAAATTAGGCTATTACCAGGGACCATCTTGGTGTCACAGGCACTGTCCTCACTGCCCCCCTCATCCACGCTTTCCAGCACCAGCAAAACCCAGTGGCCACCAGGAAACCCCACACAGTTGGGGAAAGCCC
>JALJVW010000612.1:0-13096 GCA_024865655.1 Emberiza elegans | reverse complement strand
ATTGGCAGGTGTCCAACTGTATGGAGGCCAGACAAGCAAGGATAGAGAAAAAAATTGTCCTCTTATTTCAGAACTGTGCTTTATCCATCCCAAAGTGGAGTGAATCAATGGCTGCACTTGGCCTTCTAGAAAAGCACTGTAAATCACCTAGAAAATGCTTTCCATGGAAAAATATTTTCCAAGCAGATAAAATTCACCCTTTCAAAAACACTTCTCCACTGCTGTGATGCATGCAAATTTTATTTTGTAAACAATGGCTTTGGTTTGAAAATGAAAGAAAGGTTTCACTTCACTGACTGACATTATTTTGCTTGGCTTTATAGAAGACTATTAGAAGGCTAAAATCACCACCTACAATTAATGATGCGTCAATGTTTACACAGGTCCATTCATATGATGGTACAACCTGATAGAGATTATCTCTTTCAAAGTGGGAAAGGCAGGCTCCTACTTAGCACTGCTTAAGCTGTAGCATCTCAATGTTAACAGAGGGTTAAATCTGCACTGGTGAAAAATTGACATGAACATATTGATTTTGATTAAATATTGTTACAAGGCAGATTTTACGCTGCATGTTTTCCTCGTCTCAGTGTCTTTTTAATTTCTGAGGCTTGTTATGTTAATTCCAGTACTACTTAGATTTGATCATAACTACCAAAACAGTGCATCTTTTAAGAACTAGCTTGAATTTTAACCATGAGAGTGATGCTGTCATTCCCTGCCTAGAACTTTAGGACTGACATCTCTTTTAAGTAGAAAATGCTCTATGGGTTCCTAGCTTTGCTGTTTGCACTGTGAGTAAGGTGGGATTCAGGCACCTGGTGTTCAAAAGAATGGGAGTCATCTACACCTTCAGCACTGGAATTGGCCTGCTAGAGCCAACAGGTTATAGACCCTCCTGATGCAGTGGTGAGTATTGGTGTAATATTAAAAGTCAGCCAAGACATGCAGCACGTAGTGAACTAACAGTTAAAAGGGCAGAATTGTTAGATTAGTTATACATGATGTGGGCAGTTCTTGATTTCATGCCGAACATTGTAGACATAAGAAATGTGACAGTATTCACTGTCACACAGCAAATGTATCTTTTCTGTTCATTTCAGTTCCATCACAAAAGAGCATTCATTGAAAGTTTCTTTGATATTAACTCCTGTGAAGTAATAAAAGAAAACAGTGGACTCCTAGTGATAAAACAACTCAACAACAAAAAATTATTCAAATTCTGAAAAGTTGAACAATGTTCAAACTTTGGTGCAATCTCGTGTAATCCAAAATGGCAAAAAGTGTAAAAATCTTGCAAAGACATATAGGGTGCATCTTATTAAGGGTGTGTGATTAACAACATAGATGTTTGTGAAATGGAGGCTCTACTGGAGCTTTATCATTTTAGTGCATCAGTTAGATAGTCACTTGATGCAATTAAATGACTCTATTTGATAGAGCAGGCAGCAAAATTTTAATGGGCATTTGCCTTCTACATTTTCCTCTAGAGATGGAGGTTTTTAATAGGAAAGACTGTGGCCAGAAAATCTGGAGAGGAGCAACGTACCATAAACCTGAAAGTAGCTTGTCTTGCATCATTTGCTTTTCTGCAAATACTACCTCATATGTGTACAGAAAAGAAAAAAAACAAAACCCAACAAAAATCAACTAGAAAAAGTAACTCTTAAACATATAATGGGGTAATAATAATAGGTTTTTAAAAATCTGCAGATTGTCTTTTCCAAATTCCTCTCCCAGCCATGTCCTAAAGAACATTTTTTCACAGAGAAAATGGCTGCAAGATTGATGGAGTTCCATTCAATCATCATATGTTGATTAGCATACGCTTAATAAAAAGCTTATTAGCACATGCTCCAGTCTAAGCATGTCACTCAGAGAAGGTATAACAATATTGATGCTTTTTTTTTTTTACTGTGACAGAAACATGGGTACACTGGTTCTGCAATTTTAAAATCATCAGGCAATAAAAATATAAGAAGCAATGCCACACTTTTATTTTATAAAATGGAGATCAGAATGGGTTTCAGTAATTCTTCTTGCTCCTATTCATTTGAAATTAGAGTACCTAACTGTTTTTTCTCATAAATGCCACTTCAAGTGATGCTTTATTGCCTTCGGCTATGAAAGAGGACAATACATTTTAATTTGTATTGCTATAATTAAGCCTGAAATTTGATTTGATTTGATTTTTATATAGTCTCCTGGTCAGGCATTGTGATGATGATATTTTGCTGTTCAGAATTCAGGACTACAAAAATACTATTTTGGCCAGAGTAATGTGACGGGTGATGCAAGATTTGCAGTTCTAACAGGTTAACAAGTGTTATTTTCTCTCTGTCACTTTCACCAATCTCATCAGAAGAAGACCTTATCATAGTTTTATTTGTTGTTTTTTTTTTTTTTTTTTTAATAAATTTTTAAGTGAATTTCAATGTCATTTTTTCACTTAAATTCCAGGTATATGATACAGATAATAGCTGGACTTTAGACTCATTTAACTCTAACAGTAATACCAAATCCTTTAGCTGATGGAGAACAGCAGTACCTTAATCCCATTTTATCCTGCAGGAGATTGACTTTCTCTGGTTCCATTTGATGACAATAAAAAACCATGACAGGCAGAACAAACTCATATTGCTGTGGGCAACTACTTTTGGTAGAAATCAATCCCTGTCTTTTTTCAGGGAGCAGGTGTCCTTTGTCTGGCTATCACGAGCATTCCATGTGGTTATGAAGAGAGCATTGAGTTTTGGCAGGTCCAGACTTTAAAACATCGGGAGGAATAGCACGTGCTTGGTTGGCATCCTCAATCTTTTGGGATTTCTGGGATGTGCTCAGGCACATCATTCCTCTCTCTCTCAAGACTATCAAAAGTTCCTCCTTCCTCAAGATCATCCAGCAACATTATTTTCTTGGCAGCAGGACCAAAACTTCTACAAACAGGCCTACCCAGAGCCTAGCCTAGTCTAAATGAAGTATGTAAAGAAAGATGGAAATGAGGTTTTTAGATAATTCACATCCAAATTTAGGAAAACAGGATATCTTTCTAGAAATACAACTCTTTTCAATTCTCAAGGCTCGCAAAGCTTCATTTTAAAATTTTGCTGATATTTCTTTATCTACTTTTTCCTGGGTTTTGTACCTATTTTAAATTAGTTCTGGTTTACAATTGCACAACATTCAAAGAAAACAAAAGTAAATACTCATCACATTTGTTGTAGCTCATTAACCTACTATTGAGCTGAGTTTTGATATTTTCCTAATCGTTGCGGGTATACAGAGCGTTTTTATTCATTCCAGATATAGTTTCAAAACTACCTGACACTGTTTTATGTGAAAGCTAGTGGAGAATCTATATTGCTTGCAGTGAACAACCCAGCAGCAATCAGAGAATGTCCACATTATAAGGAGTGCCCGTGGAGATACTATGAAGTACAGCTGTTTCACAGAAAAAAGAATTTAACTGGTTTTGGTTGTTTGTTTTGTGTTTGGTTGGTTTGGGGGTTTTGTTTTTTCTTTGGTTTGGCTTTTTGTTTTGTTTGGGGTTTTTTGATTTGGTTTGGTTTTATTTTTTTTTTTCCTTTCCTTTGGTTCTCTTTTTGTTGTTTGAGTTTTTTGGGGAGGTTTTGGTTTTATTTCTTTATTTCTTTATTTTAACTAGGCAGTTTCCAAAAGTTTTTCCAAAAAGACAAGTCTTTCTACATCTACTTTTAAGGTCATTAATATCTGTCTTCTACCCCAAAAAAGACCTTTTGAAAGGTTAGACACATTTTTTAGTTGTACTTTCTGGGCTTAAGCACTGCTGTTCTCTTGCAGAGTTCTCGTTTTTTCTTTCAGGTCACACAAAAATTTTGTTAGAATTTGTAAAAACTCCATACAAAGCATTCCACCCCAACCACCCCTATGATATAAGGTGGCTACAGGACTTGAAGTCAGATGTACACCTATTGGAGCCCTTTGGAAGAACCATCGCACATATCAACCTCTTCAGAGACATCCAGAAGGTTCAGAACCTGAATTTCCACAGGTTTTCTATTTTTCCTACTAATAAGTAAGCTTCTCAGATTACCTGGGTTCAGGTTGTAAACTGAGAGTGATAGAAAAAAAAACAAAATGCTAAAGGAAAGAATAGGGTTACTTTTTCTCAAAGATTTCTTGAAGCAATTATCTTATACCAATGGTTTGAAGAGTTGATGTGGTTTAGAAAATTTTCAAAGTTTATGTGGGTGAAGGAAAGAAAAAAACTTCTTCTAATTTTCTTCTAATACATTTCTGTAGAGATGTGGTTTAGACAGAGCATGCAGTTGATGACAGACAAAGAAGCACAAATTTGGACAGAAATACTGGGGGTTAGGTTTCACCTCATTGGCAGGGTGTCCAACTGTATGGAGGCCAGACAAGCAAGGATAAGGAGAAAAATTGTCCCTCTTATTTCAGAACTGTGCTTTATCCATCCCAAAGTGGAGTGAATCAATGGCTGCACTTGGCCTTCTGGTTGGAATTCCCAGATATCTCATCCCTGCCATTGTGTCAGGCAGACTGTGTCGGCAAAAGGGATAAGGGACACGAGCCTTCCCAGAAGCAGCAAACTGTGCATTATCCTACCTAAGGAAGTTCTGGATCAGTACATATTTGAACGTTTTGCTCAGTTTTGCTAGAATAGGGTTTTTCTTTGATGTTCCTTGTCATGGGATTGAGACTTTTCCCAGGGATAAGTTGCTGTCTGTTACCACAGCTGAATTTGTCTAGATGCTTGAAAGCAGTTGAATGGTACCAAGGCATGAATTATTGAATTCCTCAAAAGTGGCAGAATGGAACATTCATAACATCAACTGTTACCTTGCTGAGAGACTTCACAAGAATTTGATCTTTCCTGTCTCAGCTTGAAGTGGTGGATCTGAGGAGGACGGAGAGCAGCATGTGGCTGCCACATCAAAACCCAGGAAGCTGCAAAGGTGCTGCAGATCTTGTAACCGACCACTAGCGAAGGAAAAGGCAGTTGTCCAAAAGTGCTTGCATTCGAATATTAGAGTGAATAAAATCGCAGGAGTGTGGTAAGGTACTGTTTTCTATCAGTTTGCAAGCTGTGCACACAATCCCAGTGTGGCTCGGCTTGGTTGTTCGCCTTTTCGAAGGTGCCGCCTCTCCGGCTCCCGGAGGCGAAGAAGCGGCTTCTTCGCGCAAAGAGCATTGTGCCGGTCGCAGAGCACTGTGCCGGTCGCGGTGTGTCAAGCGCGGCTTCTGCCGAAAGAAGCCAAGGACCGGCGCTTAGCTCGGGCGAGTGCCGTACCTTCGTTTTTAGCGTCTCTTGTCGCCTACACAGCTAAGCAAAAAGCTTTTCCACTATGTCTCGCAAGGAGAAACTGTGCCAGTACAGAAATCATCTCCTATCGTGTTCTAGAGGTGCACAGAGCTCTGCAGAGCGTTTTGCAAGAAGCAAAAGAAAGTAGTCCAAAACGACTTGCATTCGAATGTTAGCGTGAATAAAATCGCAGGAGAGTGGTAAGGTACTGTTTTCTATCAGTTTGCAAGCTGTGCACACAATCCCAGTGTGGCTCGGCTTGGTTGTTCGCCTTTCGGAAGGTGCCGCCTCTCCGGCCCCCGGGCGGCGAAGCGGCTTCTTCGCGAGCATTGTGCCGGTCGCAAAGAGCATTGTGCCGGTCGCGGTGTGTGTCCAAGCGCGGCTTCTGCCGAAAGAAGCCAAGGACCGGCGCTTAGCTCGGGCGAGCGCCGTACCTTCGTCTTTAGCGTCTCTTTGTCGCCTACAGCTAAGCAAAAAGCTTTTCCACTATGTCTCGCAAGGAGAAACTGTGCCAGTACAGAAATCATCTCCTATCGTGTTCTAGAGGTGCACAGAGCTCTGCAGAGCGTTTTGCAAGAAGCAAAAGAAAGTAGTCCAAAACGACTTGCATTCGAATGTTAGCGTGAATAAAATCGCAGGAGAGTGGTAAGGTACTGTTTTCTATCAGTTTGCAAGCTGTGCACACAATCCCAGTGTGGCTCGGCTTGGTTGTTCGCCTTCGGAAGGTGCCGCCTCTCCGGCTCCCGGAGGCGAAGAAGCGGCTTCTTCGCGCAAAGAGCATTGTGCCGGTCGCAGGTGTGTGCCGGTCGCGCGGAGGTCGCGGCCGAAAGAAGCCAGGACCGGCGCTTAGCTCGGGCGAGCGCCGTACCTTCGTCTTTAGCGCCTCTTGTCGCCTACAGCTAAGCAAAAAGCTTTTCCACTATGTCTCGCAAGGAGAAACTGTGCCAGTACAGAAATCATCTCCTATCGTGTTCTAGAGGTGCACGGAGCTCTGCAGAGCGTTTTGCAAGAAGCAAAAGAAAGTAGTCCAAAACGACTTGCATTCGAATGTTAGCGTGAATAAAATCGCAGGAGAGTGGTAAGGTACTGTTTTCTATCAGTTTGCAAGCTGTGCACACAATCCCAGTGTGCTCGGCTTGGTTGTTCGCCTTCGGAAGGTGCCGCCTTTCCCGCCCCCGGAGGCGAAGAAGCGGCTTCTTTTCAAGAGCATTGTGCCAAAAGCATTGTGCCGGTCGCGGTTTGCTCCGAAGAACGGATTCTGCCTGTCTATATGAAGCTATAACCGGCGCTTAGCTCAGGAGAGCGCCGTATAATTTCAGAAAGTAGTCTTTAGCGTCTTTGTCGCCTACAGCTGTACTTTTTCAATCAAAAAGCTTTTCCACTATGTCTCGCAAGGAGAAAATGTGCCAGTACAGAAATCATCTCCTATCGTGTTCTAGAGGTGCACAGAGCTTTGCAGAGCGTTTTGACAAGAAGCAAAAGAAAGTAGTCCAAAACGACTTGCATTCCTGTTAGCGTGAATAAAATCGCAGGAGAGTGGTAAGGTTGTTTTCTATCAGTTTGCAAGCTGTGCACACAATCCCAGTGTGGCTCGGCTTGGTTGTTCGCCAAATTTGAGGTGCCGCCTCCCTTCTCCCCCCCGAGGCTTCGAAGAAGCGGCTTCTTCGCGCAAAGAGCATTGTGCCGGTCGCGGTTTTATTTTGTTCTGGCTTCTGCCGAAAAGAAGCCAAATCACCGGCGCTTAGCTCCTCCATGAGCGCCGTATTTTCTTTAGCAGATAAAATTCGCCTACAGCTTTTGAAAAAAAAAGTTTCCACTATGTCTCGCAAGGAGAAACTTTGCCAGTACAGAAATCATCTCCCATCGTGTTCTAGAATGAAAGCTCTGCAGAGCGTTTTGCAAGAAGCAAAAGAAAGTAGTCCAAAACGACTTGCATTCGAATGTTAGCGTGAATAAAATCGCAGGAGAGTGGTAATGGTACTGTTTTCTATCAGGTTGCATTCATATGATGGTACAATCCCAGTGTGGCTCGGCTTGGTTGTTCGCCTTTGGAAGGTGCCGCCTTCCGGCTTAAGCGGAGGCGAAGAAGCGGCTTCTTCGCGGTTAAAGAGCATTGGTGCCGGTTGCGGTGAACATATTGATTGATTAAAGAAGCCAAAGGACCGGCGCTTAGCTTTTACGAGCGCTGTGCCATGTTTTCCTTAGCGTCTCTTGTCGCCTTTTTAATTTCAAAAGGCTTTCCACTATGTCTTCCAAGGAGAAACTGTGCCAGTACAGAAATCATCTCCTATCGTGTTCTAGAGGTGCACAGAGCTGCAGAGCGTTTTGCAACTAGCAAAAGAAAGTTGTCCAAAACGACTTGCATTCGAATGTTAGCGTGAATAAAATCGCAGGAGAGTGGTAAGGTACTGTTTTCATCAGTTTGCAAGCTGTGCACACAATCCCAGTGTGGCTCGGCTTGGTTGTTTGCACTTTCGAGAAGGTGCAGGCACCTGGTGTTCAAAGGCGGGAGAAGCGGCTTCAGCACTGAGATTGGCCTGCGAGCCAACAGGTTATAGACCCTCCTGATGGTGGTGAGTCCGGTGAATATTAAAAGTCAGCCAAGACATGCAGCACTTAGCTCTAACAGTTAAAAGCCGCAGAATTGTTAGATTAGTTTAGCGTGGGCAGTTTGTCGCCTGCCGAACATTGTAGACTAAGAAAAAAGTTTTCCACTATGTCTCGCAAGGAGAAACTTTTCCAGTTCAGAAATCATTCCCATCGTGTTCTAGAGGTTCATTGAAAGTTTGCAGAGCGTTTTCCAAGAAGCAAAAAAAAGTAGTCCAAAACGATAAAACAACTCAACAACAAAAATGAATAAAATCGCAGGAAAGGTTGAACAATTTTCAAACAGTTTGCAAGCTGTGCAAAAAAAAAGTGTAAAAATGTGGCTCGGACATTGGGGTTCATCTTATTAAGGTGCCGCCTTAACAACATAGATGGAGGCGAAATGGAGGCTCTTCTGGAGCAAAGAGCATTTTAGTGCATCAGTTAGATAGTCACTTGATGCAATTAAATGACTCTATTTGATAAAGAAGCAGGCAGCAAAATTTTAATGGGCATTTGCCTTCTTACATTTTAGCGCCTAGAGTCGCCTTTTAATAAAAAAGCTTTTCCACTAAATCTCGAGAAGGAGAAACTGTGCCAGTACAGAAATCATCTCCTGTCGTGTTCTAGAGGTGCACAGAGCTACTAGAGCGTTTTGCAAGAAAAAAAAAAGTAGTCCAAAACGAAATGCATTCTAATGTTAGCGTGAATAAAATCGCAGGAGAGTGGTAAGGTTTTTAAAAATTTCATCAGTTTGTCAAGCTGTGCACACAATCCCAGTGTGGCTCGGCTTGGTTTTTCGCCTTTCGAAGGTGCCGCCTGATGGAGTTCCATTCAGGCGAATAAGCGGCTTCTTCGCTTAATAAAGAGCATTGTGCCATGCTCCAGTGTTCAAGCGCGTCTTCCCGAGAAGAAGCCAAGAAGGATTGATTGGCGCTTTTTACTCGGGCGAAACATGGCCGTACACTGGTTCTTTAGCGTCTCTTGTCGCCAACAAAAATAAAAAAAGCTTTTCCACTATGTCTCGCAAGGAGAAACTGTGCCAGTACAGAAATCATCTCCTATCGTGTTCTAGAGGTGCACGGAGTACTGCAGAGCGTTTTTCAAGAAGCAAAAGAAAGTAGTCCAAAACGACTTGCATTGAATGTTAGCGTGAATAAAATCGAGGAGAGTGGTTTAATTTGTTTTCTATCAGTTTGCAAGCTGTGCAAATCCCAGTTGGCTTGGCTTTTATATGTTCCCTGGTCAGGTGCCGCCTTCCGGCTGTTCAGGAGGCAGGACTACAAAAATACTATTTTGGCCAAAGAGCATTGTGCCGGTCGCAAGATTTGCAGTTCTAACAGGTTAACAAGTGTTATTTTCTCTGTCCAAGGACCGGCGCTTAGCTCATCAGAAGAAGACCTTATCATAGTTTTATTTGTTTTTTTTTTTTAATCGCCTACACCTGAATTTCAAAAGTCATTTTCCACTATGTCTCCAAGGAGAAACTGATACAGTACAGAAATCATCTCCTATCGTGTTCTAGAGGTGCACACAGTAATACTGCAGAGCGTTTTGCAAGAAGGAAAAAAAAGTAGTCCAAAACGACTTGCATCCCATTTTATCCTGAATAAAATCGCAGGAGAGTGGTAATTTACTGTTTTCTAAAGTTTGACAAGCTGTGCACAAATCCCAGTGTGGGGCGGCTTGGTTTTGGTTCGCCTTCAAGGTGCCCTCCGGCTTCCGGAGGCGAAGAAGGTGTCCTTTGTCTGGCTATCAAAGAGCATTGCCGGTCGGTGTGAAGAGAGCATTGAGTTTTCTGCCGAAAGAAGACTTTAAAAACACCGGGAGCTTAGCTCGGGCGAGCGCCGGCATCCTCAATCTTTAGCGTTTCTTGTCGCCTACAGGCACAAAAAGCTTTTCCACTATGTCTCGCAAGGAGAAACCTTGCCAGTACAGAAATCATTCCTATCGTGTTCTAGAGGTGCACAAACAGAGCTCTGCAGAGCGTTTTGCAAATGAAGCAAAAGAAAGTAGTCCAAAACGACTTTTTTCGAATGTTAGCGTGAATAAAAATCGCAGGAGAAACAGGATATCTTTCTTTCCCAACAGTTTTCGCAAAAGAGCATTGTGCTGTGCACAAAATCCCAGTCATTTTCAAAAATTTTGTCGCCTATTTCTTTATCCACTTTTTCCTGGAGAAACTGTACCTATTTTAAATTAGTTCTCTAGGGTTACAATTGCACAACATTCAAAAGAAAACAAAAGTAAAACGACTTTGCATTCATTTGTTGCAGGAGAGTGGTAAGCTCATTTGCACCTACTATTGAATCCCAGTGTGGTTTTTGATTTTTCCCCGGAATCGAAAAGCGAAGCAAAGGGATACGCGGTGCGTTTTATTCATTCCACCGATATAGTTTCAAAACTACCCTTTTAGCGCTGTTTTGTCGCCTAAAGCTAAGGAAAAAGCTTTTCCACTATGTCTCGCAAGGAGAAACCCAGCCAGTACAGAAATCATCTCCTATCGTGTTCTAGAGGTGCACAGAGCTACTGCAGAGCGCTTTTTTTTAAAGAAAGTAGTCCAAAACGACTTGCATTGAATGTTAGCGTGAATAAAATCGCAGGAGAGTGGTTTTGTACTGTTTTCTATCAGTTTGCAAGCTGTGCACACAATCCCAGATGTGGCTCGGCTTGGTTGTTCGCCTTTTCGAAGGTGCCGCCTTTTTGTTTGTTTGAGGCGGCGGAGGTTTTGCTTCTTCGCCGCAAAGAGCATTGTGCCGGTCGCGGTGTTTCCAAAAAGACAAGGCTTTCTACCGAAAGAAGCCAGGACCATTAATATTTTAGCTTCACCCGCCGTACCTTTTGTCTTTAGCGTCTCTTGTCGCCTACACCTAAGCAAAAGCTTTTCCACTATGTCTCGCAAGGAGAAACTGTGCCAGTACAGAAATCATCTCCTATCGTGTTCTAGAGGTGCACAGAGCTCTGCAGAGCACTTTGCAAGAAGCAAAAATCGAAAGTAGTCCAAAACGACTTGCATTCGAATGTTAGCGTGAATAAAATCGCAGGAGAGTGGTAAGGTACTGTTTTCATCAGTTTGCAAGCTGTGCACACAATCCCAGTGTGGCTCGGCTTGGTTGTTCGCCTTTCGAAGGTGCCGCCTCTTCCGGATAGAAAAAAATCCCCGGAGGCGAAGAAGCGGCTTCTTCGCGCAAAGAGCAATGTGTTTGTCGCAGAGCAAGAAATTCGCGTGTTTAGGAAAAATTCTTAAAAAGAAGCCATAGGACCGGCGCTTAGCTCGGGCGAAAGTTGTCCCTTTTTTCGCAAGCTTTTTTAGCGCCTTTGTCGCCTACACCTAAGGAAAAAGTTTTCCACTATGTCTCGCAAGGAGAAACTGTGCCAGTACAGAAATCATCTCCTATCGTGTTCTAGAGGTGCACAGAGCTCTGCAGAGCGTTTTGCAAGAAGCAAAAGAAAGTAGTCCAAAACGACTTGCATTCGAATGTTAGCGTGAATAAAATCGCAGGAGAGTGGTAAGGTACTGTTTTCTATCAGTTTGCAAGCTGTGCACACAATCCCAGTGTGGCTCGGCTTGGTTGTTCGCTTTCGAAGGTGCCGCCTCTCCGGCCCCGGAGGCGAAGAAGCGGCTTCTTCCGCAAAAGAGCATTGTGCCGGTCGCGGTGTGTGGGTGCTTGAAGCGGCTTCTGCCGAAAGAAGCCAGGACCGGCGCTTAGCTCGGGAAGCGCCGTACCTTCGTCTTTAGCGCCTTTGTCGCCTACACCTAATCAAAAGTTTTTCCACTATGTCTCGCAAGGAGAAACTGTGCCAGTACAGAAATCATCTCCTATCGTGTTCTAGAGGTGCACGGAGCTTTGCAGAGCGTTTTGCAAGAAGCAAAAGAAAGTAGTCCAAAACGACTTGCATTCGAATGTTAGCGTGAATAAAATCGCAGGAGAGTGGTAAGGTACTGTTTTCTATCAGTTTGCAAGCTGTGCACACAATCCCAGTGTGGCTCGGCTTGGTTGTTCGCCTTCGGAAGGTGCCGCCTTCCGGCTCCCGGAGGCGAAGAAGCGGCTTCTTCGCGCAAAGAGCATTGTGCCGCCGCAGAGCACTGTGCCGGTGCGGTGTGCCAAGCGCGGCTTCTGCCGAAAGAAGCCAAGGACCGGCGCTTAGCTCGGCGAGCGCCGGACCTTTCGTCTTTAGCGCCTCTTGTCGCCTACAGCTAAGCAAAAAGCTTTTCCACTATGTCTCGCAAGGAGAAACTGTGCCAGTACAGAAATCATCTCCTATCGTGTTCTAGAGGTGCACAGAGCTCTGCAGAGCGTTTTGCAAGAAGCAAAAGAAAGTAGTCCAAAACGACTTGCATTCGAATGTTAGCGTGAATAAAATCGCAGGAGAGTGGTAAGGTACTGTTTTCTATCAGTTTGCAAGCTGTGCACACAATCCCAGTGTGGCTCGGCTTGGTTGTTCGCCTTCGGAAGGTGCCGCCTCCGGCTCCCGGAGGCGAAGAAGCGGCTTCTTCGCAAAGAGCATTGTGCCGGTCGCGCGGTGCTCCGGAAAGCGCGGCTTCTGCCGAAAGAAGCCAACCGGGCGCTTAGCTCGGGCGAGCGCCGTACCTTCGTCTTTTAGCGTCTCTTGTCGCCTACAAAGCAAAAAAAGCACTATGTCTCGCAAGGAGAAACTGTGCCAGTACAGAAATCATCTCCTATCGTGTTCTAGAGGTGCACGGAGCTCTGCAGAGCGTTTTGCAAGAAGCAAAAGAAAGTAGTCCAAAACGACTTGCATTCGAATGTTAGCGTGAATAAAATCGCAGGAGAGTGGTAAGGTACTGTTTTCTATCAGTTTGCAAGCTGTGCACACAATCCCAGTGTGGCTCGGCTTGGTTGTTCGCCTTTGCCGCCTCTCCGGCTCCCCGGAGGCGAAGAAGCGGCTTCTTCGCGCAAAGAGCATTGTGCCGGTCGCGGTGTGTTCGGGCCGCGGCTTCTGCCGAAGAAGCTAAGGACCGGCGCTTTTCCACTTCGTCTTTAGCGTCTTGTCGCCTACACCTAGAAAAAGCTTTTCCACTATGTCTCGCAAGGAGAAACTGTGCCAGTACAGAAATCATCTCCCTATCGTGTTCTAGAGGTGCACAGAGCTCTGCAGAGCGTTTTGCAAGAAGCAAAAGAAAGTAGTCCAAAACGACTTGCATTCGAATGTTAGCGTGAATAAAATCGCAGGAGTGGTAAGGTA
>JALJVW010000611.1:0-14168 GCA_024865655.1 Emberiza elegans | reverse complement strand
AAAACCAGGACTTGACTGATACCTTAGACTTCAGCATTTAGCAAAAGAACAGCACTTAACAGTATTGAACCTACTTGTAACCTAGGACTTAATGATGTAGCTCTGCTTTCTGATCTTGGCTAATACTGTTGGATTAAAGCATTCTAATGGAAATAGCAGAGGGTAGGTAATTTTGAAATACTCTCCAACAGAGCAGTTAGAATTAAGAGAACTAGTTCTTGACATGGCTGCACAGAGAATAAAATCATAAGGCAGTGAAGCAGGATGAGTGTCTTAAACCTGGATTCCTTCACCCTGTAGAATGCTGTGGTCAGTAATAAAAGTGAGGCAGGTAAGGTTTAATGAGATGGGTCATTTCTAGTACAGAATTGATCCAGAAAAATGTCACCTTGCCTACTGAGCATTAAGCATTCCAGCTGCATATCAGCAATGAAGGAGTCATTCCAAAGGGGCCATAGCCAGGACTTGGCAGAACTAACCCTGAGCCCCAAAGGGACCAGGGGATCTGACCCCATGTTCTGCATCAGCAGAATTATTTCCTCAAATCTCATCTCTCCTATCATTCCACACCCAGAGATGCCAAAGGAACAACAACAGTGTCATTGAGGCTTTCAACTGGAAAGCATTGCCTGACCCAGATGCACCAGAGACTGCATTTTGTCTGGCACAATTCCACTTGTCAGGGATCAGGCAAGGCAGGGACAGGGACAAGGCAGAAGGCATCTCCTGCCCCAGCCTCAGCCTGCAACACTGACACAGGCAGAGAGAGCCTGGGAAGGGATTTGTCACTGTGAACCTGCCATAGGTGGCTGTGGGCTTGTGCTGTCACAGCATGACAAACTCACACCCTGCATAGAGTTCTTCTCCTGGTTTATGCTGCTGGATCCTTCCCGGGAGAAAATGGAAGACAAAAGAACATGTGAGGAGGTAGAAAGAGAAGGGAGGGAATGGGTGTACCATGAAAGGGGGCAAACCTTCTTAGCATGGTCACTGTGATGAAGGAGGAAATGCAACACATAAACCCAACAGGATGCAACTCTGATTCATTGTCCTTAAGCTTTCAGTTGCTGGAGTCACACAGAGCTGGCCAAGCTCTGTGTGAAACAATAGCCAAGTCCAGCAGAGGACCCATCTTGAGGTGCTTTGAAGCCCTGCCTCCTCTTCCCCACCACCACCATTGCTCTTGGGACATTGGTGCTGCCTTTGAAATTGTGCTGGATCATCATAGATGGCCAAAATGGAGAATACACAGAGGCTTGCCTAAATACATGGGACACCTGACTGGGAAAAATAACCCCACGAGATGGGAAGAGAGAGCTGAAAAGCAAATTGCAGCAGCAGACACCTTGGCTCACCTCATCTGCAACCCCTGGAATTCCAGCTGGGGAGAGCTTGGCAGGGACCCCGCAGCACTGCCCAGAGGGGGACTCGCTGCCCTGCATATGGGGGGGATCAAAGGTGGTCTCAGTGACCCCTTCTTCATATCCCCACCACTGGAATACAGCAAGGAAGCCTGGAAAGAGTAGAACACAGTGCTCAGATCAAGCATCCGGCCTTGCCCCCATTCATGCCTCAAGACATTTAGCTATGCCCTCAACTGGGACCTGGCAGGAAAAGTCAAACTAATGGCGCAGCTTGGCCCAGGATGGGGAAGGGAACACAAAGTGGTGAGGGACAGCCCATGTCAAACATTTGCCACCTCTGCCCTCGTGCTCACTCCTCTGCAAGTGTTGCTACATTCCCAGCTGACATTCACATGTTTGACATCAGGATGTTCTGAGGTGCCACTGCCTCCCCTGCCCTTTTGGATGGCATGGGAGTCATTTTAGATCACTGTTCTCTCCCTGCCCCTAAGGTGTCTCACAGCCAGTGCTGGTCTCCAGCCATAGCCCCACAAAGCCATTCTGAAGGATGTCCAAACCTGCTTTTCTCAAGCCTCTCCTTTCTTCTGCTGCTGCCCTTCCCTCCTACACTTCCCCAGCAGCCTTGGAGCCCCGATGCTGCTGAGCTCTCGGCATGCTGGCTGCTCTCCAGCTCCCACACATCCATCATCTCAGGCTCCCTGGCACTGAGCAAGTTCAGCAGAGCTCCCTGCCCTGCTGCTCTCTGCAAGCTCTCTGCCTGCCCAAGGTGCTCCAGGGCCCCCAGGCCATGGCCAGGAATAGGGCTGGAGGCAGCAGGAGCAGGTGCACACCCTTCCTTCATATCCCATCATTTCTGGCCCAGCTAAAGAGCCAAACCAGGACCTGTTCAAACTTCACTGAAAGGGTCAGTTCCTGTCAGGGAAAAGGTCTCAGAGCTCTGCACACAGCACATAAACTGAACATTTACCACACTGCACTTTGCTTGGTCTCCTTACCTTACATCCTTTGCCCTCTGAACTCAGCTCCTGTATTTTTCTCCTCTCCTCATCCCAGCTGCCATTTTTTTTCCATTCTCCTGCTCTCTGCTGCATGTTGGGCTTGGCTTGGCAGAAGGAGAGCTCTTCTGGATGGGAGGCAACAGCTTGGAGGGAAGGGAGTGATGGAGGGACTTGCCAGGGAAAAACCTCCTGGCAAGAGGGCAGCCAGTCAGGCCTGCAAAGTGGAGACACAAAAATAGAAGAGAGGCCTCAATGCAATCCTAAAGCAGCTCAAGCTCCATATTTCATGGGACACATTTCCTGGAAATGTCTAAACAGCTGCACAAGGAAACATGCTCCTGCTGGCAGACACTTGAGATGCTGGTAGGTACAGGGCATGTCTGTCCTAGAATGACCATTGTAGTCTTGACTCAGAGGTGACATTTGGAAAGCTTGGTTAAAACCCTTTTTTTTCCTTAAATTTCATTAAATTCGTTTCAATTCCTTGATGGGCTCAGTGGACTCTCTGAGAGCCCAGTCACTGGGAGTGTGCTCCAGTGGTGCAGTGAGAATTCCTCCAGTGTGAAGTGTTGAGTGGCAGGAGCTGGAGTGGTACCTGGGGCCCTGGAGATGCAGTGCAGGCAAGGAAACATTCCTCCATCCTGCGCATGCCTTTTATCTCGCTGCAGCCTTTTTAGTGTCCCAACTAGAAGGGACAAAGAAGGCATTTAGCATGAAAGGAGAAATCCCACTAAGTAATTCCCTGACATACACATGAAAAAGGACCTTGCATGAAACGTGGAGAGATGGGGCATTTTCAACAGAATTGTAAAAATTAAGGCTATTACCAGGGACCATCTTGGTGTCACAGGCACTGTCCTCACTGCCCCGCTCATCCACACGGTTTCCAACACCAGCAAAACCGGTGGCCTGAGGGAAACCCCACACAGTTGGGGAAAGGCCCCATGCTAGGACACCAAGTGCAAGGCCGTTCCACCCTACTCTCCCAAACATTATGCAGAACCAGCACAGTGACCTTCTCAGATCCTTCGCGACAGCTCGATTGCTGCAGAAGAACTCGACAGAAGACAGCTCTGCCCTGGAACCCAAAGGCAGCTGGTAAGCGCCTTTTCAAGTCCAATCCACGATATTTTTGTTCACCATATTCCAACAGGAAAATACAGGCCTGAAGAACGGCCCAGAGACATTTTGATTTTAACCAACACCAGGGAAGGGATGGAGAGACTCACTATACCACCTGAGGTAGTCGCCTTGATATCTTTGCAGGAGATAACTGTCCAGGCTCTGTGCTTTGACCCTCCCATTTTGGCCTCTGCTCTTGCTGGTGAAAAACAAAAGATGCATTAAAACATTACTTTTTGGTTTTTTCACCTTAGCAGTTCCCAGGAAATTAAAACTGATAATGCTCCTGCTTATACCTCACACTGATTCCAACAAGTTTCTGTCCAGTGCGGTAGAAAACATGTCACAGGCACACCACACTCTTCCACAGGACAGTTCATAGCCAAAAGGGCTCACTGTTCCATCAAAAGGATCCTTGATCAGCTGAGAGGGGGAGTCCAGATATTATCTCCCATTGGGAAAGACTGGCCAAGGCTCTTTCTGTGTTCAACTTTTTGAACAACTCATTTTTGGAGCCAACTCCCCCAGTCATCAGGCGTTTTACTAATTCAACTGCAGCCCAATTAAAAGAAAAGCCACCTGTGTTGATCAAAGACCCTGAATCTAAACAAAATATGGGCCCTTTCCCATTAATTACTTGGGGAAGAGAAGATGCTTGTGCCTCTACAGCAGCAGGGCAGAGATGGATCCTAGCAAAAACATAAAAACTGTTTCTGGAAACGGTGAGGCAAACACCAGAGCCACCATCGGAAGAACAAAATGAAAGCCTAAGAGAGACAGCTGCAGCCAGGAAAAGAAGAAGGAGAAGGACAGAAGAAGATCTTCTAAGCAGCGCTGACCACACACATTCAGATCAAGATAGCTCAGACACCACTAACCAAGATATATGACTTAACATTTGTAAAAACTATATTTTAGCATTGATATTTGATTCTTCTAAGAGGCTGTTTTCACACCCTTGGCATACAGATCAGAAAGTTTAGTGGGACCAGAAGTTAAGTTTCACCTTCTAATCTCTTTATCTGTTAACTCTTAGGCCACCAAAGCCTCCAGATACTAAATTAGCTAAAGTCAGAGGATGCTGCCGTTTGTTGCAAATGCAGCAGGAATCTGGATGCTCCTCACGGAGCCACATGCCTTCAGCTGGGTGCTTCCACAGCCAAGCCACAATTTCTTGTCCATGGCCATGGCTGTCAGGCATTTGAAGGCATGTGTTTTTTTTCAACCTGTTGTCACAGAGTGAGTCTGTATACCAGA
This sequence comes from Emberiza elegans, assembly GCA_024865655.1. NCBI lineage: Eukaryota > Metazoa > Chordata > Aves > Passeriformes > Fringillidae > Emberiza > Emberiza elegans. Next base: position 9,427 of record JALJVW010000611.1, on the reverse strand, counting down.
GCATCCAGCTGCTAAAAGATCGAGGAAACAAGATCCAGATGGAAGGCAACAACGACTGGTTCACTGGACTTTTCAAACATGGGGGGATGAAAGGCTGGCTTTCATCTTTAGTTAAGACTGTGTTGTAGACTTTCTTTATCGTACACATTGTGTTGGTTATTTTATCCATTTTTTGGAAAATGCCTGCAAAACTCTATGGCAGAAGCCTTCTTTATAGACAACAAAAAGGGGGGAGATGGGGCCCAGGGGCCTACCATTGGAACTGTAATACCTCAGGGCAAAGTGACCATGGTAAAAGAGAGACACCCTCAGAATGCAAGGGTCTCACCCATGGGCATTTGCTGGCTCATGGTGAATGCAGCACGTTTTGGTGGTATCACCCAGTTCAACTGCTGTATTTTCCTTATATGCACTCCCCTACAATGTTCTCCCTCTCTTGTCTGCTATTGGTCCTGGATTACTGCAATGCTCCCCTGCTTTCTCCCCCCATACAAAACCCTGTGTCCCCAGCCCCATTTTGCCTCCCTCCCTGGACCCTCTTCAGCGCAATCCACAGTGTTTGGAGTTCCACACAAAGATCCCTCTTTCGCCTCGTTCACCAGCAGTTTAAGAAAGTGTGCTCCCAGCTCTGGGAGAGCAGGTCGCTCACAGAGGCTGGCTGTGGGCAGGCTGCAACACAGGAACTGAGTGCACCAGGGAACCCGGCCTCTAATAAAAGGCATGAATCCCACAGCCCACACAACCCAAAGCCTTGCATGTCTCTACTTTTTCCCTCTTCTCTCATCTCTCATGCCACTTTCCCCATTTTCTCTGACTGGGAGCTTGGCTTCTCTCTCTCCTGTCTGCAGGTTCAGCCACACATTTGACCCTGCAGGAACAGCCTGACCCACAGGAAAGTGGGAGAGGACACTTTGTCAGGAACTGTAGCGACAGGACACAGAGGAATGGGATCAAACTGCAAGAGTTGGAAGAGATTTGATGATGGGAAGAAATTCTTCACTGTCAGGGTACTTGCCCCTGACACAGGGACCAGTGCAGAGAGGCTGTGGATGCCCCATGCCCACGAACATCCAAGGCCAGGTGGGACAGGGGCCGCAGCAACCTGCTGTGCTGGGAGGTTGCTCAGCATGGAACCAGATGATATTTAGGGTCCCTTGCAAGCCAAACCACTCAAGGATTTGATCATTCTGCCATCCCCATCCCCCACTGCAGAGCGGCCCTGAAATTTCAGTGACATCACAGCTCCCAGAGGGTTCCAGGTGGAACGTCCAGGGCCTGGAAACGAGCAGAGCAGACACTTCACCGGCTGCCAAGGGTCAGTTGCTGCTCGCTCTGTGCTCTGACCCACAGTGCTGAGCTGTTGCTGCTGCCTGGGCTTTTCCTGCCGCCTGCTCTGGAGCGCCAATCCCAGCAGGATGTGCACTGCTGTGCCAATGGAGGTACAGTGCCATTCCAGGCAGGGGGCACCCGGCTTGGGCAGGCTGCAGCCATGTGGGAATGGATGGTGTGGGACAGGAAGCCCACTGGGAGATTGTGCTGCCCCTTGCAGACTGCCAGAGACACTGTGGAGGACATGGAAGTGGACCTGGGGCTGAATGAGGAAGAGATGATGGAGGTGGACTCCCCTCTAATGTCCTCCCTGTTGAGGACATGGAAGTGGAGGAGGAGGAGAACATCGACATGGAGGTGGATGAGGAGGATGACATCGAGGACATGGAGATTGATGAGAAGGATGAGGAGGAGCCCATGGTCCTTGGATGAAGATGGAGCCCCACAAGTAAGACAGGCAGATGCTTCCCACGCCCTGCCCACAGACACAGTGGGTCCCCTGAGGCCAGGCTGGGGCTGGGCTGGATGGCCCCGCTCAGGGACACGGTGCCCGCAGGGGGCCTGGATTGGGGTGGCACAAGCACCAGCCCCGGCCTGCCCTGCGCTTGCCTGGGGCCACGCCAGCCCTGCCAGCCCTGTCCCAGCCCCTGGGGCCCAGCACCCAGCCCTGCTGGGCCCAGTGCTGCCAGCTGAGTGCAGCTCTGCTGCTTCCTTTCTTCCAGGACTGATGAAGATGATGGCACAGATCCGAGCCCTTTGTAAATACGTTTCAAGTTTAGAAGTTTCTTGTAAATATGTTCATTAGGTTAGAAGTTTTCTGTAAATACGTTTTGAAGATTGTTAGTCCATTGGATCCCATGTAAATATGTTCTGTACATTGTTATTGTTGTTACTGTTAAAAGCATTGTTATAATGAAACATGTTCTGTAAATCCGTGCTTTTGCCGATCTTTGCAAATAAATACTGTTTCTTTTTAAAACCTGACTTCCCTTGCCATTCCTTTGGGCACAGGCAGCCTTTGCACACTTGTGGGTTCCACTTGTTCCGGGTTCCCAGGGCTGGGGGTCCCTGAGGGTGCTGGCACAGCCACCCAGGGCTGGGGGTCCCTGTGCACAGGGGCCCCACTGACACCACTCCTGGCACTGGGCACTGCTGCCCTTCCTGGCCTGGGGCACAGCGCTGTCCCCAAGGAGCTAGCTGTCACCAGCTCTCACACAGGGCGCTCTCACAGCACTGGCCCCTGCAGCCATGCCACCAAAGCAGGCAGCAAACCTTCAGCCACCCTTCCTGCTGGAGCCACAGGGACTCCTGGGCCCAGAGCCAGCATCAGGCCACAGCCATGCAAAATCCACCTGCACGCTCTGAAGGCCACCACAGCCTTGGCAGCTGGGGCACCTGGATCTGGGCTGCTGCAGGGGCTGATGTTTAAGGCTTGCAGCCTCCAATGGCTCCGGCCTCTGCTTCCCAGCCTGCTCTGCACTGCCCTGAGCCCGCATTGTTCAAGAGACAAAAAGCCAAGCCAGGCCATCCTCACCCTGCCCGCATTCCTGCTGCTGGCAGCGGCCACTGGCCCCTGGGCCCCACTCGGGTGACAGCTGCAGGGACAGGGCAGCCTGTGCTGGGCAGGGGGGCACGGGGCTTTGGGCCCTGAGGCCTGCTGCTGCTGCTGCTGCTGCTGCTGGGGCCATGGGCCCAACAGGGCCCCGAGCTCAGCCCCCTGCCCGGGCAGCTGCCCCAGAGCCCCACACTCCCCGAGCATCCCCATCACAGCTGGCTGGGGAAATCCCACGCGCTTCAGCAAAGAAATTCCCCACAGTAACTAAACCAAGGGGTCCAAGGGAAAGTCAGCACCAGCTGATGTTTGCAGCACCTTTACAAAGGTGGCTGCAGGGCAGGTGAGATCTCCAGGGCCTCTGGCAGTGCCTGCTCTGCAGGTGAGGCTGTGGGGCTGCTCCCAGTGGGACACAGCACTGGGCTCAGGCCAGCCCTCAGCCCCCTCACAGCCGATCCCAAGGAGCTGCCTCAGAAAGCAGTTTCAGACCACTTGCTGCAGAGATTTCAAAGGAATAAATGTCATTCAAAGAAGCCACCTTGCACATTTCGTTTTGGTGTCGTGGCGTGAGAAGCCATGAAGGGCCTCTGAATGTGCACTCAGGGCACTTCCACTGCCATCCCAAAGGGAACACAAAGGACAGGCCTCTGCTTTCAGCACTGCTGAGCTCCTCACCCAGCAATGAAATCTCGGGAAGATGCAGGAATTGAGCGCACCTGCAAACCTGGCCTCTCATAAAAGGCATGAATCCCACAGGCCACCCAACCCAATGCCTTGCATGTCTCTACTTTTTCCTTATTCTCTCATCCCTCATGTCACTTTCCCCAAAACCCATCATTGCACAAATGGCCCAGGCATGCACCATTAGGGCATCCCTACACCATGATGCCAGCCTAGCTAAGGTCACATTAGTTTGTGCAGACGCTCAAATCATTTTTGGACGTTGCAGTACCAGATGTCATCCCTGCGTGTACAGGAGAAAGGTTTTGAGATTGCAGCAGATAAAGTCCAAAAAGACGGCCCCTGGAAGCATCTCGGCCTAAAAACCTTAGGAGAACCATCCCACTCCAAACACCACAAATCAAGGACACCCCAAAGACTCTGTGAGAACTCCACAGGCTCTGTGGAAGCAGTTTTGGTGTCGTTGCATGAAATGCCATGAAGGGGCCTCTGAATGTGCACTCAGGATCCTTCCACTGCCATCCCAAAGGGAACACAAAGGACAGGCCTCTGCTTTCAGCACCGCTGAGCTCCTCAGCCAGCAATGAAGTCTCAGGAAGACGCAGGAATTGTGTGCACCAGGGAACCTGGCCTCTAATAAAAGGCATGAATCCTGAAGCCCATCCAACCCAAAGCCTTGCATGTCTCTACTTTTTCCCTCTTCTCTCATCTCCCATGCCACTTTCCCCATTGTCTCTGACTGGGAGCTTGGCTTACTCTCTCCTGTCTGCAGGAAAATCCACACGTGTGACCCTGCAGGAACAGCCTGACCCACAGGGAAGTGTACAGTTCTCTTTGTCAGGAACTGCAGTGACAGGACACACAGGAATGGGATCAAACTGCAAGAGTCGGAAGAGATTTGATGATGGGAAGAAGTTCTTTACTGTCAGGGTACTTGTCCCTGACACAGGGACCAGTGCAGAGAGCCTGTGGATGCCCCATCCCCAGGAACATCCACGGCCAGGTGGGACAGGGGCCGCAGCCACCTGCTGTGCTGGGAGGTTGCTCAGCGTGGAACCAGATCATCTTTAGGGTCCCTTCCAAGCCAAACCACTCAAGGATTTGATCATTCTGCCATCCCCATCCCCACTGCGCAGGGGCCCTGAAATTTCAGTGACATCACAGCTCCCAGAGGGTTCCAGGTGGAACGTCCAGGGCCTGGAAACGAGCAGAGCAGACACTTCAGGGCTGCCCAGGGTCAGTTGCTGCTCGCTCTGTGCTCTGACCCACAGTGCTGAGCAGCAGCTGCTGCCTGGGCTTTTCCTGCCGCCAGCTCTGGAGCTCAATCCCAGCAGGATGAGCACTGCTGTGCCAATGGAGGTACAGTGCCATTCCAGGCAGGGGCACCCTGCTTGGGCAGGCTGCAGCCATGTGGAATGGATGGTGTGACAGGAAGCCCACTGGGAGATTGTGCTGCCCCTTGCAGACTGACAGAGACAATGTGGAGGCCATGGAAGTGGACCATGGGCTGAATGAAGAAGAAATGATGGAGGTGGACTCCCCTCACTTCCATGTCCTCCCCTGTTGAGGACATGGAAGTGGATGGAGGAGGAGAACATCGAGGAGATGGAGGTGGATGAGGAGGATGTCATCGAGGATATGGAGGTTGATGAGAAGGACGAGGAGGAGCCCATGGTCCTTGGCTGAAGGTGCAGCCCCACAGGTAAGACAGGCAGATGCTGCCCACGCCCTGCCCACAGACACAGTGGGTCCCTGAGGCCAGGCTGGGGCTGGGCTGGATGGCCCCGCTCAGGGACACGGTGCCCGCAGGGGCCTGGATTGGGGTGGCAAGAAGCACCAGCCCCGGCCTGCCCTGCGCTTGCCTGGGGCCACGCCAGCCCTGCCAGCCCCTGTCCCCAGCCCCTGGGGCCCAGCACCCAGCCCTGCTGGGCCCAGTGCTGCCAGCTGAGTGCAGCTCTGCTTCCTTTCCTTTCTTCCAGGACTGATCCAGATGATGGCAAAGACCAAAGACAAGTTTTTGTAAATACGTTTGAAAGTTTAGAAGTTTTTGTAAATATGTTCAGTAGTTTAGAAGTTTTCTGTAAATACGTTTTGAAGATTGTTAGACCATCAGATCCCATGTAAATATGTTCTGTACATTGTTGTTGTTGTTATAAGCATTGTTATAATGAAACATTTTCTGTAAATCCATGCTTTTGCCGATCTTCGCAAATAAATACTGTTTCTTTTTAAAACCTGACTTCCCTTGCCATTCCTTTGGGCACAGGCAGCCTTTGCACACTTGTGGGTTCCACTTGTTCCGGGTTCCCAGGGCTGGGGGTCCCTGAGGGTGCTGGCACGGCCACCCCGGGCTGGGGGTCCCCAGTGCACAGGGGCTCCCACTGACACCACTCCTGGCACTGGGCACTGCTGCCCTTCCTGGCCTGGGGCACAGCGCTGTCCCCAAGAGCTCAGCTGTCACCAGCCTCACACAGGGCGCTCCCACAGCACTGGCCCCTGCAGCCATGCCACCAAAGCAGGCAGCAAACCTTCAGCCACCCTTCCTGCTGGAGCCACAGGGACTCCTGGGCCCAGAGCCGGCATCAGGCCACAGCCATGCAAAATCCACCTGCACGCTCTGAAGGCCACCACAGCCTTGGCAGCTGGGGCACCTGGATCTGGGCTGCTGCAGGCATTGATGTTTAAGGCTTTTTCAGCCTCCAATGGCTCCGGCCTCTGCTTCCCAGCCTGCTCTGCACTGCCCTGAGCCCGCATTGTTCAAGAGACAAAAGCCAAGCCAGGCCATCCTCACCCTGCCCGCATTCCTGCTGCTGGCAGCGGCCACTGGCCCCTGGGCCCCACTCGGGTGACAGCTGCAGGGACAGGGCAGCCTGTGCTGGGCAGGGGGCACGGGGCTTTGGGGCCCTGAGGCTGCTGCTGCTGCTGCTGCTGCTGGGGCCATGGGCCCAACAGGGCCCCCAGAGCTCAGCCCCCTGCCCGGGCAGCTGCCCCCAGAGCCCCACACTCCCCGAGCATCCCCAGCACAGCTGGCTGGGGAAATCCCAATGCTTTCAGCAAAGAAATTCCCCACAGTAACCTAAAACCAAGGGGTCCAAGGGGAAAGTCAGCACCAGCTGATGTTTGCAGCACCTTTACAAAGGTGGGTGCAGGGCAGGTGAGATCTCCAGGGCCTCTGGCAGTGCCTGCTCTGCAGGTGAGAGGCTGTGGGGCTGCTCCCAGTGGGACACAGCACCAGGCTCAGGCCAGCCCTCAGCCCCTCACAGCCGATCCCAAGGAGCTGCCTCAGAAAGCAGTTTCAGACCACTTGCTGCAGAGATTTCAAAGGAATAAATGTCATTCAAAGAAGCCACCTTGCACATTTCGTTTTGGTGTCGTGGCGTGAGAAGCCATGAAGGGGCCTCTGAATGTGCACTCAGGGCACTTCCACTGCCATCCCAAAGGGAACACAAAGGACAGGCCTCTGCTTTCAGCACTGCTGAGCTCCTCACCCAGCAATGAAGTCTCGGAAGATGCAGGAATTGAGCGCACCTGCAAACCTGGCCTCTCATAAAAAGGCATGAATCCCACAGGCCACCCAACCCAATGCCTTGCATGTCTCTACTTTTTCCTTATTCTCTCATCCCTCATGTCACTTTCCCCAAAACCCATCATTGCACAAATGGCCCAGGCATGCACCATTAGGGCATCCCTACACCATGATGCCAGCCTAGCTAAGGTCACATTAGTTTGTGCAGACGCTCAAATCATTTTGGACGTTGCAGTACCAGATGTCATCCCTGCGGTACAGGAGAAAGGTTTTGAGATTGCAGCAGATAAAGTCCAAAAGACGGCCCCTGGAAGCATCTCGGCCTAAAACCTTAGGGAGAACCATCCCACTCCAAACACCACAAATCAAGGACACCCCAAAGACTCTGTGAGAACTCCACAGGCTCTGTGGAAGCAGTTTTGGTGTCGTTGCATGAAATGCCATGAAGGGGCCTCTGAATGTGCACTCAGGATCCTTCCACTGCCATCCCAAAGGGAACACAAAGGACAGGCCTCTGCTTTCAGCACCGCTGAGCTCCTCAGCCAGCAATGAAGTCTCAGGAAGACGCAGGAATTGTGTGCACCAGGGAACCTGGCCTCTAATAAAAGGCATGAATCCTGAAGCCCATCCAACCCAAAGCCTTGCATGTCTCTACTTTTTCCTCTTCTCTCATCTCCCATGCCACTTTCCCCATTGTCTCTGACTGGGAGCTTGGCTTCTCTCTCCCTGTCTGCAGGTTCAGCCACACGTGTGACCCTGCAGGAACAGCCTGACCCACAGGGAAGTGTACAGTTCTCTTTGTCAGGAACTGCAGTGACAGGACACACAGGAATGGGATCAAACTGCAAGAGTCGGAAGAGATTTGATGATGGGAAGAAGTTCTTTACTGTCAGGGTACTTGTCCCTGACACAGGGACCAGTGCAGAGAGCCTGTGGATGCCCCATCCCCAGGAACATCCACGGCCAGGTGGGACAGGGGCCGCAGCAACCTGCTGTGCTGGGAGGTTGCTCAGCGTGGAACCAGATCATCTTTTAGGTCCCTTCCAAGCCAAACCACTCAAGGATTTGATCATTCTGCCATCCCCATCCCCACTGCGCAGGGGCCCTGAAATTTCAGTGACATCACAGCTCCCAGAGGGTTCCAGGTGGAACGTCCAGGGCCTGAAACGAGCAGAGCAGACACTTCACCGGGCTGCCCAGGGGTCAGTTGCTGCTCGCCTGTGCTCTGACCCACAGTGCTGAGCAGTTGCTGCCCTGGGCTTTTCCTGCCACCTGCTCTGAGCGCAATCCCAGCAGCATGTGCACTGCTGTGCCAATGGAGGTACAGTGCCATTCCAGGCAGGGGGCACCCGGCTTGGGCAGGCTGCAGCCATGTGGAATGGATGGTGGGGACAGGAAGCCCACTGGGAGATTGTGCTGCCCCTGCAGACTGACAGAGACAATGTGGAGGCAATGGAAGTGGACCAGGGGCTGAATGAGGAAGAAATGATGAGGTGGATTTCTCTGTTTCCATGTCCTCCCTGTTGAGGACATGGAAGTAGAGGAGGAGGAGAACATCGAGGACATGGAGGTGGATCAGGAGGACGCCATCGAGGAGATGGAGATTGATGAGAAGGATGAGGAGGAGCCCATGGTCCTTGGATGAAGGTGCAGCCCCACAGGTAAGACAGGCAGATGCTTCCCACGCCCCTGCCCACAGACACAGTGGGTCCCCTGAGGCCAGGCTGGGGGTGGGCTGGATGGCCCTGCCAGGGACACGGTGCCTTAGGGGGCCTGGATTGGGGTGGCACAAGCACCAGCCCCCGGCCTGCCTCCTGGCTTGCCTGGGGCCACGCCAGCCCTGCCAGCCCCTGGCCCCAGCCCCCTGGGGCCCAGCACCAGCCCCCTGCTGGCCCAGGTGTTGCCAGCTGAGTGCCTGCTGCTTCCTTTCTTCCCAGGACTGATCCAGATGATGGCACAGACCAGACATTTTGTAAATATGTTTCAAAGTTTAGAAGATTTTAAATACGTTCAGTAGTTTAGTAGTTTTCTGTAAATACGTTTTAAAGATTGTTAGACCATCGGATCCCATGTAAATATGTTCTGTACATTGTTGTTTTGTTGTTATAAGGATTGTTATAATGAAACATTTTCGTAACTGCTTTGCCGATCTTCGCAACAAATACTGTTTCTTTTAAACCTGACTTCCCTTGCCATTCCTTTGGGCACAGGCAGCCTTGCACACTCCCAGGGTTCCACTTATGGTTCTGGGTTCCCAGGCTGGGGATCCTGAGGTGCTGGCACGGCCACCTCCTGGGCTGGGGTCCTTGCACAGGGGCTCCCACCGACACCACTCCTGG
>JALJVW010000610.1:0-10524 GCA_024865655.1 Emberiza elegans | reverse complement strand
CTGGGCATGACTGGGGGACCAAACTGAGCTTATTTGATCTGGGGGATAAAGGAGGACTGGGATCATATGGGGAGGACTGGGACTAGAGGGCAACTGGGATCCAACTGGGACCATACTGGGAAAGTCTGTAACCATAGGGGAGTGATGGAAGCACACTAGGAACAACTGGCAGCTGGGAGCAACTGGGCCCATTCTGGGGGCAATGGCATCAGACTGGGAATGACTGGGATCAACTGGGATTATAGTGCAAGTGACTGGGATCAGACTGGATGGCCACACTCCATACTGGGATTAGACACAGGTGGAATGGAACCTGACTGGGGTTACTGGGAGCCACTGGGATCATGTTGGGAAGAAAATACACATTAGGATAATCTGGGATACTGGAACCATGCTGAGGGACTGCATGGGACACTGAATGGACTGGGACATTCTGGGTATTAAATTGCAAGTGACTGGGATCATACTGGGTCTCTACTCATACTGGGATTATACTGGTGAATGGGACCTGACTGGGGCTTACTGGAGCTACTGGGCCCATGTTGGGAGGAAATGGGACACACTGGGAGCAACTGGGATTGGCTGGAAGGTTCTAGGAACCATGCTGAGGGACTGAGACTACAACTGGGCCAACTGGGATCATACTGGGCAACTGGGGCCACCCCTTTGAGCAACAGATGGAAACTGGGATTATGCTAGAGGAAACTGGGAGTAACTGGGAAGACTGGGAAAATCCCCTGGGGAACTCAAACACACTGGGAAACCCCCTAACCATACTGGGGGACTGGAACCACACTGGGAACAGCTGGGATCACACTGCAAGCAACTGGGACCATGCTGGGGAAACCCAATCACCCTGGAGGCCCCCACTGGAATCAATCTGAAACCCTGCTGGGAGGGACTGGGACTATTCTTGGGAAAATTGGGATCAAATGGGAGGAACTGGAACATCTGGAATTATGCAGGGAGCAACTGGGATCACAGCCAGAAGTCCGACTGGGGAGGGGCTGCTGAGAGGGACTGGAATCAGGGGGGGGATTGACTGGGGGGCTGGTTTTGAGGTTTTTGGGGGTTGGGTCCTGGGGGACCTGGGGGGGACCTTTTGGGGAGGATGGGGCCCTTTGGGGTTTCCGGGGGGAAAAGGTTTGGGGGGCTTGAAACTCAGGGACATCAGGGGGCCAAATTGGGCTCTTTGGGGGCAGGTTCCTTCCAGCCAAAAGCATTCAAATGCATTCTTAGGAGTTTTTCCTGCATTTCTTCCCTGGTGCTGGCATTTGCAGAATGAAATCAGCCAAAGCCTATTTTGCTGTCTGCTCGGGATTTTTGGTGGCTGCTGGATTTTGGCCCAAATGCACCCTGCAAAACTCCTTGGCAGGCACGGCAGGAGAAGCCATCGATTTGGCAGCCTCAGCAATTGCCCTTCACCCACATCTCTGGCACACACTGCAATGGGCTGCAATTCCTGAATTTTTTGGGAAAAAGATGCTCCTGCCCCCAAGGCCAAATTCTGAAGGGGCCAAGACACAAAAAGCAGCAAGATCTTACAAGGGCATTTTTGCCAGCCTCCCAGAACTTCATCCAGGGCTGTTTGAGCACCTGGATGGGGAAGGAAAAAAATAATCAGGGGAGGGGTCTTTGTCTGGGAGCTGCCACAGGTAAAGTGAGAGCCTGGAAGGAAAAGGGCAGACAAAGGAAGGCAGGATTGCAACCCATCCAAAATGGCAAAATTTCGCTGAGAAATCACTCAAACCAAACCTGAACTTATGGAATAGCAATGGGACAGAGAGGAACTTTTGAACTTTTTTAAAAACTCTGAAAACCTGTCAGCCAGGACTTCACCCACCCTGACAGGGAAGAAGCATTTTCTAGAACAAACCTGAATTTGAATCCCTTTTACTCTGAGCCCAGTGAATCACAAGGAACTCATTTGTTCTCCCAACAGCATCAAGGGCCCAAGCTTTTTGTTCCAGCACATCCAGCAAGCACCAGGCAGGAGGCACGGGGCCCAACTCACAGCTGAGGGACTCAGAACATCCCAACACCAAAGGGCACATTGCTCATTTTTTGCTCCAATAGATTTGAGAATTGAAACCCTGAGATGAGAGCTCTTTTTTGGAGCAGTAATTGCTAGTTGATGTTAATGAAGTTGATAGGCTCTGAATTTGAAGTGTTGGTCTGTTGTTAAACATTAAATGTTACAGTTCTAGGATTTGCCTTTTAGTTGCCCCCTTCAGTGTTACCATTTTAACCAAAGTATTTTGTATCTCCCCCAACACCTGTATTTGTGCCCTTTCCATCTCAGCCCGGAATCCCCCTTCCCAAACCCAGACTGAATTCAAAAATGAGAGGCCAGTGGGAACTCCATGAACCCTGTGAAACCCCAAAGAGCACATAAACGAAAACTTTAACCCAGCAGAACCCCACTAAATCACCCCACCTTGAGCAGAGGTGGATTCCACCCTACCACCATAATTTTAACCCCTCAGCTTGGAGGATCCCCCAGGAGCTCCGAGCCAACTTTGAACCCCCAAAACTCTGGTGAGGAAAACCCCAGGGACTCTGCCAACCAAAATGCTCCTCCTCCTCCCTCCTGCTGCTCAGCGTGGTCCTGTGGGACAGCCCCTCCCCCGCGACCCCTAGGGTTCCCACCCAGAGCTGTCTTTAATAAAGGCCTTTTTTGGGCCTGCTCTCCTGGCGCTGTTTATCACACTGCCAGAGCCCCAGACCCCCCAAGGCCCCAAAAACCTCCCAAACCCTCCCAGGACCCCCCTCAGGACCCCCAGAGCCCCTCCCCAAACTCCCCAGGACCATCCCAATGCCCCCAGACCCTCCCAAGACCTTCCTACGACTCTCCCCAAAACCCCCCAGACCCTCCCACCCCCCCTCCTCGAGACCCCTCTCAGGACCCATCCACCCCCAGGTCCCCCACAATGCCCCAGGACCCCTCCCAGACCCCCAAAGCCCCGGACCCCTCCCAAAGGACCCTCCCCTGACCCTTCCCCCCCCCCCTCCCCCTCTCAGGCCCCTCCTCTCCTGTCCCGAGCCGGGGGTCGCGGGGGAATTGCGCTTCCCAGCTCGCCTCTGATTGGCTGGGTCTGGCAGGCGTGGCTGAGGGAGCCAGCGGGAGTGGTTAGTTTAGGGACTTACAGCGCCATGAGGTTCGGGGGGCGGGGGGGCCGGGGAGCCAGCGCACGTGGCCGGGAGGCAGGAGGGTGAGGGGAGCAGCTGAGGTGGGTCCGGGGGAAACTTGGGGGTTTGGGGGGGGTCTGAGGAAATAGCATTTAGGGGGGGCATCGAGGGGAAATGGGGTGTCCGGGTTTGTGGGGAAATGAGGGGTCTGAGGGGCTTTGGTGGGTCTGAGGGGGCTTTTAAGGAGCTTTGGGGGAAGCTTGAGAGGGTCTGGAGTTCTCCCCACAGGTGAGTTTAGGGAATCTGAGGGAATTGGGAGGGTCTGAGGGATTTTGGAGGATTGTGAGGAAGGGGGTTGTGGGGGATCTGGGGGTTCTGAGGTTGGTCTGGAGAAAATTTGGGTCTGAGGGGATTTCATAGGGTTTGGGGGGGATTGAGGGGTCTGAGGGGGATTTGGGGCAGTCTGATGGATTTGGGGGGTCCCAGGTGGGTCTGGGGTGAATTTTGGGGAAATGGGGGTTCTGAGAGTCCTGGGGAGGTTTTTTTTTTTGGGGTCCAGGGTGGTTCTGGGCCAACACTGGGGGAGCTCTGGGGGTTTGGGGTTCTGGAGGGGTCCCAGGGAGATTTGGGGTCCCGGGGGGTCCCAGGCCCACCCTGAACCGGGGTCTGGGGTTTCAGGAGGGGCACAGACAGGGTTCCCCCCCCCGGGGGTTTTCATGTCTCCCATGTGCCCCCAAAAGCTCCAGGGCCCCTGAAGTGGCTCCTGTTCCACTGGCCGGTGGCCCCTGATCCAGGACGGCCCCAGTGAGTCTGGGGCGTTCTGGGGGATTTGTGGGGATTTTGGGGTTTTGAGAGGGTTTTGGGGATTTTGGGGTGGCTTTTTTTGGGCTTTGGGGGATTTTGTTGTTTTAGAAGGAATTATTGGAGCTTTTGGGGAGAATTACTGGGTTTTGGGTGGAGTTTGTGATTTTGGGGGTTTTGGATTTTGGAGGTTTTGTTGGGGTTGTGAGGGGTTTTTTGGGGGGGATTTTTTGAAAGTTTTGGGAGTTTTTTAAATTTGTTGAGTTCCACTGGGATTTTGGAGATTCTTTGGGGTTTTTGAGGGATTTTTTGTAATTTTTGGGGGATTTTGGGGTTTTTGTGGAATTTTTCCCCCTTTGGGGCATTCCCTGGGTGTGGGGAGGGGCTGAGAGGCACCAAAATCTCCCTAAAAGCCCTGAAAGTCCCAATAAAACCCACTAAATCCCAATTAAATCTCTCCAAATCCCATTAGAACACCCTAGAATCCCAATAAAAGCCCACAAAATCCTTTGAAATCCCAATAACCCCAAAAAATCCTGATTACACTCCCCAAATCCCCCAAAATGTCCCCAAAACCATAAAAGTCCCACAAAATCTCCCCAAGATCCAAAGAAATCCTGGCAACACCCACAAAAAAACCCCAAATCCCAAATCCCACCAAAAAATCCCAAAAACCCCAAATCCCAATGAATCCCACTAAATGCCACCACAATTCCAATAAAATGCCCCAAAATCTCCTAAAAATCCCAATAAAACCCCCAGAATTTCTGAGGATCCCAAAAATCCCAACAAAAAAACCCAGTAAAAACCCCAAAATTCAAAAACAGACACAAAAAAATTTCAATAAACCCCAAAGAGCCCCAGAAAAACTCCCCCCTCAAAATGCCAATAAAAATCCCCCAAAATCCAAACCCCCAAATCCAAAAAACCAGCCACCCCAGTCAATCCCAGTATGATTCCAGTCGCTCAATGAGATCCCAGTGTAACCCAGTATGGACTCAGCTGCTCCCAGTGTGATCCCAGTTGCTCCCAGCATAATTCCAGATGTTCCCAGTTCCTCCCATTATGATCCCAGTTTCCCTAAGAATAGTCCCACTCCCTCCCAGCAGGGTCCCAGTTGTGCCCAGTTGCCTCCAGGGTAGATTCAGTTTCCCCAGCATCATCCCAGTTGCTCCCAGCATGATCCCAGCTGTTCCCAGTGTGGTTCCAGTCCCCAGTATGGTTAGAGACATTCCCAGTATGTTTTAGTTCCCTCAGAATGATCCCAGTCTTTCCCAGTTACTCCCAGTTTCCTCTAGCATAATCCCAGTTTCCATCTGTTGCTCAAAGGGTGGCCCCAGTTGCTCCCAGTATGATCCCAGTTGCCCCAGTTGTAGTCTCAGTCCTCTCAGCATGGTTCCAGTACCTTCCAGCCAATCCCAGTTGCTCCCAATACATCCCCATTTTCCTCCCAACATGGGCCCAGTAGCTCCCAGTAACCCCCAGTCAGGTTCCATTCACACCCAGTATAATCCCAGTATGAGTGTAGCCACTCCCAGTATGATCCCAGTCACTTGCAGTCTAATCCCAGTTGCTCCCAGTCATTCCCAGTCTGATGCCAGTGCCCCAGTGTGATCCCAGTTGCTCCCAGCATGGGCCCAGCTGTTCCCAGTGTGCTTCCATCACTCCCCTATGGTTACAGACACTCCCAGTATGGTCCCAGTTGAACCCAGTTGCCCCTGCTCTAGTCCCAGTCACTCCCCATATGATCCCAGTCCCTCCCAGCATGGTCCCACTCACTCCCAGTTGTCCCCAGTGTGGTCCCAGTTCTCCCCAGCATGGTCCCAGTTGTTCCCAGTGTGGTTCCAGTCCCCCCAGTATGGTTCCAGACACTCCCAGTATATCCCAGTTGCCCCCAGCATGTCTGTAGTCATTTCCAGACACTGCCAGTGGCCCCAGTAAGGTGTCAGTATTCCCAGTGTGATCCCACCAGTCATGCCCAGTATATCCCAGTTGCCTCCAGCATGCATCCAGTCCTTCCCAGTTCCTCCAGTTTGCTTGCAGCATCATCCCAGTTTCCCTCAGCTGCTCCCAGTAGCCCAAAGTGTGATCCCAGTCACTCCCTTTCAACCCCCATATGATCCCAGTAAGCTCCAGTTTGATCCCAGTCACATGCCAGCCTTCCCAGTGTGGTCCCAGTATAATCCCAGTTGCTTCCAATCTCTCCCAGTATGGTCCCAGCTGCCTCCAGCATGGTTCCAGTTGCTTCCTAGATCAGCCCAGTCAGTCCCAGTATGATGCCATTTGCTGCCAGCATGCTCCCAGTTGCTCCCAGTCAGGCCCAGTATGGGGGATGATGTGCAGGGTGTGTTCCCAGTTGCTCTCAGATACTCCCAGTATTAGTCCAGTCCCTCCCAGTATGATCCAAAGATGAGCCCAGTGTGCTCCCAGTCCCTGCCAGTATGAACCAGTTGTGCTCCACATGGTTCCAGTTGCTCTCTTTCCCCTCACTTTTGTTCCAGTCCCTCCCAGTATCTCCGAGTGTAGCCCAGTTCTCTCCAGCATGTTCCCAGTCACTCCCAGTTGCTCCCAGTTGGGTTTTTGGGGGATGTTTGGAGAATGAAGAAGTCCAAGGCTGAGCGGAAAAGGCCCCTCGGGGACATCGGGGGTGGCGGTGGCGGCTGCCGGCAGAGGCAGCCTGGAGGAGCAGAGCCCTGTGTCCCCAGGAGCCCAAAGTGGGAGCCCAGAGAGGGGGGCCCACCATTGGCGGGAGCCTCAAGAGCCTGGAGAGGGGCAGGGGGACTCCTTGAGCCGCTGCAGCCCCGAGCAGAGAATGAGGGAGAAGGGAGCCCGGGCCCAAACAGCCCCGGCATCCCGAAATGGGGAGAGCCAAGAGGGGGGAGCTTTTGGGATTGCTGGGACTGCCAGCAGCCTGGGCAGGGCGGGCACCGAGGAGAAGGGGGACCCCAATGCAAGCGTGACCCCAGCAGCTGGGACAGGGGGGAGCCCCCGAACACCAAAGGGGAGGGACCAGGAATGGGGAACTCCTGGGAGGCTTTTTCAGGGCTGAATCTTGGTGTTTGGGAGGGTTTTCTGGAGCACAGGTGTCCGTGACTTGTAGAGAGATGGACTTGGGCAGAGGGACCTTCAAACTCAACGTGCTCATCATTTGTTTTCCCCAAACCAGGATTTCCCATTGCCAACCCCTGGCAGGCTGCGAGGAAGAGGAAGATGCCCCAGGACACTGAGGAAGGTGAGGAGGAAGTCAGTGTCTCTGGGAGTCCTTAATATCAGAGGGTTTTGGGAAAGCTGCAAAAGACAAGCCTCAGAGACAGTAGAACTGTGATTAGAGCTTTGCAGCAGCCGTAAGATTGGTCAGCAGAAAAATTATATAAGAAGTAGACAGTAAGGAGAAATAGAACAATGGTCTGTGCATTAACACTTATCTAGAATAACTCCCTAACCTGCAGAAAAGTATACCTAGCAAGGTATTAGGAAGTTCCAAGGTAAATAATGGAGCTCTGTGCATTGTGTTTTAGGGCTTACAAGCAGGTATTGTATTTGAAATAAGCAAGTGTTGTTTACCCATCAATGTGCTTATAGTGCTTGGATAGAACTACTGTCAATATGCTTTTGCTTTTTGTGATTGGTCAAAAACCTTTTAAAGTAAGTGTTAACATGAAGTTCTTTGTCTGCTACCTGGGATGTGAGGTGCTGGCATCTTCCCATTGTCATAACCAAGTAATGAGACAGATGGTGGGAAATAAAACAGCTCAGGACGCAACCCTGGCAGTCCCGTCCTGTTTAGATTTTGTGCACAGCCCCGGCTGGCGATGAGTGCCCCTTTCCCCTCTGTGCTGCTCCATCTCCCAGCCCAGCACGGCCCCGGCTGCAGCTCAGCCCTGGGGGGATCTCCTTGCCCTTCCCTCTGGCATGGAGGCAAATCCCATCCTGTCCTTGTCCTTCCTCCCCCCAGAGCAGGAGCTGAGCATGGAGAGCAGAGAGGACAAATCCCCGCAGCAGAACCTGGTGGAAGAGGGCATTTTGAGCAGCTCCAGGGCACAGGAAGCCAACGGGGAGGAAAAGCCCCGGAGATGCCGCACAAGGAGGGGCTGCAAACGCAGCTGGCGGGGATCTGAGGGGGAAAGAGCCAGCCAGGAAGGCGGCCGGAGATGGAGCCAGAGCTCAGGGCTGGTGCTCCATGAGCAGCTCCATGATGGGGAGAAATCCCACACGTGCATGGAGTGTGGGAAGAGCTTCAGGTGGAGCTCCCACCTTATCAGGCACCAGAGGATCCACACTGGGAGAGGGCCCTATGAGTGTTCCAAGTGTGGGAAGAGGTTTCAGACCCCTCCTGTCTGATCCTGCACCATCGGAGTCACACGGAGGACAGGCCCTCCAATGCCCCAGCTGGGGAAGGGTTTCAAGCCAGCTCCCACCTCATCAGACCAAAGGACCCACACTGGGGAACGGCCCTTCAAATGTGGGGACTGTGGGAAGAAACTTCAGCGAGCTCTCACCTGATCAGACACCAAAAGATCCACACAGGGGAGAGGCCCTACGAGTGTGATAAATGCAGGAAGAGGTTTCAGACCAGCTCCCATCTCCTCCAGCACTATCGGATTCACACAGAGGAGAGGCCCTTCCGCTGCCCCAAGTGGGAAGGGATTCAAGCAGAACTCCCACCTCACCCACCAGCGCATCCACACTGGGAGAGGCCCTATGAGTGTCCCCAGTGTGGGAAGAGCTTTCCAGCAGCTCTAACTTGACCCGACACCAACGGAGGCACCGGTAAGGGAAGCCCTGCAGAGTGCCCCTGAGTGCGGGCAGAGCTTCGTGCGCTGCTCCAGCTCCATCCCCACTGGAGGAGGCACTTTGGGCACAGCCCTGGTCACTCCATTCCCTGTGATCCATGCTGGGAAACACACCTGGCTGCTTGTCCTTTTGGTTTAACCTTAATTTTCCTCTGCTTCACCTTCATCCCTTTAAAACACCCAAAATTGGGTTAAATGAAGGAAATTGATGGAATATATCTGAAGTTCCATAATTTCTCAGTTGTTTTAGAGGGAATTTAAGATTTGGGGACACATTCTGTTCAGAGTGCTGCTTGGAGCTAAGTGGCAGGAATTTGATCTCACCCTTCTTGTGTTGCTAAGAACTCCTCCCCTGCCCCAAATCCCAAGTCTACCCTTGGGATACCCTATAAAAGCCCCGTGGCCCTGCCTTTGCCCTGTCTTTGGGGGGTAAGAAATGGATTCCTGGAGGATCAGCCCTTTTCCCACTGGATTCCCAAAGGATCATCCTCATTCACCACTGGATTCCCTGAGGATCAAGCTTTTCCCACTGCATTCACTGAGGATCAGCCCTTTTCCCACTGGATTCCCAAAATTTCATCTTTTCCCACTGTATTCCCAGAGGATTCTGATTCTGTCACTGTTTCTTTTTTTGTTTGTACTACTGCATTTGTATTTTTAATTTTTCCTAATAAAGAACTCTTATTTCTACTCCCTGAGAGCCCCTAGATTTCTAAATTAATTACTATTTTTAATAATATTAATATTAATATTCATATTCTTTTTATTCAGAGGGAGTGGGATTTACATTTTCCTATCCAGGGGACTCTCCTTAAATGAGGAGACACCCCCCAAGGAGGGGCCATGTGAAATACTTCCTGAAATATGTAAATTAGTGTATGGATATGCATGAGGGCCCATGAATGTGCAAGAGGCTGATGTAGTTAAAACCAGAATAATTAAGGGGTGTCCCCAAAAATAACTGAGGGGGTCCTTGGTGGCCATAATACCTTTGCTCAATGGTCCTTGTCTCCCATTACATCAGCCTGTTGCGTATTCATAGCTTCTTTTTCATATTCATAAAACTACTTTTTACATATTCCAGGAACAAAATTGGCTTCATCCTGTTTGGGGGTCCTATCCACCTCACAGCTCAATTTTGGGGGGTCCCATCCCCCTCTCAGCTCAATTTTGGGGTCCCATCCCCTCCCTCGTGTTTGGTTTGGGAGCTTGTGGAACAGCAAAGTGTGTGTGTGGTGGTTTGCAGCATAATAAAACTGCAGTAGTCTAATGTAAGACAGTCTTTAAAGCTGAACTCAATAGCCAGATAATGTGGAGGAAGAACATTGTAAAGCTTTAATTCCTATTCAAGTTGTAGAATCAAAAATAGGAATGTTCTGATATTGCTAGCAGATTATTAGTAAAGCTAGTAAAAGGTCCAGTTGGATGGTCACTTATTTTCTGAGGCTGAAATGAAGGGGAAGAGAAAGATGTTCAGGCTTAATTTTTTTTTTTTAAAGTGTGTGGGGTAGACACATGCAAAAAACAGACCAGTTGAAGATCTTGTAAAGGTGAGCTTCACATTCAGTCATTTCAACCGGCATATGCTACAATCATATCCTAATCTGTTTTAGTCTGAAGTCCTGATACACATGGTACCTAATCTCCAAAAATGACAATAAATATATATTGCCAGCATGAGAAACAGTTGTTGATTCTTTCTTTACCATCAGGAATTGTTTATCTTGAATCAGAAATGTTTGCAATTTTCTTGAAATCTGTGTGCCCTTTTCAATGTTGGGGGCTTTTTTCCTTCTTTAAT
>JALJVW010000609.1:0-43468 GCA_024865655.1 Emberiza elegans | reverse complement strand
CTCATGGAACCATGGAACCTACGGAACAGAGGAGTGACATGACATTGTGAGGCCTGTGGAAGCACAGAGACCATTGTGGCACTTCAAGGCCTCATGGAACTTTGGGGCCTTTGTGACACCGCTGGACCTTTCAGGAAGCTGGGAGCCATTGAAACTGTGGGACCCCATGGAACCAAGGCAGCCTTGTGACACCTCAGGGCCCCATAAAACCAAGGGGACACAGAACAGGTCTGGCTGGTTTGGCCTCCTGTGGGCCACCTGACTGGTCCAGCTGACCTTGGCATGTTGAGGGTCTCTTCTCATCTGCTGCTGAAACACTGGGGCTCCGTGCTTTCCTTCCTGTGGTAAAGAACTGTCCTTCCTCCAGGCCATGACCAGAACTGGGATTTCAAAACCAAATTCCTTCTATCCAGGCATTGTTCCCATAGCAATATTGCCAGGACAAGTCTGTCTGCCTGTGCTTTCACAAGGGTCACCTCTCATCTGTGCCCAAAACCCTGGGGAAGGCTCTGTGCTTTCCTTCCTATGGAAGAGAACTGTCCTTCCTGGCCAGGTTCCCTGTGTCTCCAAATTTGGGTCCACCTCCAACACTGCCTATTGGGACAGACTGGAGGAGATTGTTGGCTTGGATCATTTCATGTGGGGGAGGAAGGGGCAGGTCCAGCTTTGCCCTGCCCGGTGAGCCCAGCCCTGCCCTGCCCTGGAACCCCAATCCCCCAGAGCCTCCATCCCAGCCCCCCCGCAGTGTCTGCCAGCCCCTGGCACAGCACAGGCAATGCTCCACAGCCACCTCTGCAGCCCCCAGCCCAGCTCCTGAGGGACCAAATGACCCCAGTCCCCACCTGGGGAAGGGCCCAGGAAGACCAAGGGGTATTTAAGTCTGACCACAAGGCAAGCACACATCTTGACCCTCCCTCCTCTTGCAATTTCCATCTGAACAACACTGGAATCCAGGTGGGGTGCTTCTCTGTATCTTATATGTCTTTCTTTCTTTCTGTGTCTACTTCTCCTATTTCTTTCTCTCTGCAAATTTTGATTACCTTAAAATGGAATGGGCATAGAGATTCTGAAGTTGAATGGGCCAAGTTAATGCTTTGAGAAGTGTGTTTTGCTGATTGAATGTTACAATGTACCTTTTGCCAAAGTTTCTCTGATTTTCTAAATTTACCAATAAAATCTGGTCAGTTGTTTTGAGCTCCTGAGGATCTCTGGTAGCTATTTCTCCAGTACATCCAACTCAGAGGACACCAATAATTGTAATTCCTTTAAAATGTCTCATGGAAAGAATTGTTTGGGGCATGGGAGTGCGGGCTTTGTGTGTCCTGCTTGGCACAGCCCAGGCAGGGCTTTCCCAGCCCCATTCCACACTCCATTTCCCAGCTGCAGCCCCTGGTGCCTCTGAGTGCTGCTTGCCCAGCCCCGGGACGCCTCCTTGTCTGCCCATTCCCCCACGGTCTCTGGGCAGGGCTGGCTCAGTGGGGCTGCTGACATCCTCAGCAACTTGCAGAGGCTGCTGCTGAATTCTACTGCTCCAGAGGCTCGACATGTATTCCAACTGAATGTAACATATTTAAAAAGACAGTGAGAAAACATTTGTGAGGTCCTGCTTAGGTTTTTCTTCCTGTAATACATTGATATGTGCAATCTCCAACTGACACTGTGTCAAAGTACCAGTGTTCTGCCCTACCTGCAACCTGGGGACACTTTCATATGAGTTATGTCCCTCAGTGGGAGCCATTTAGAGTTAAAGGAAGTTTGGACTTTGAATCTGATTTTGAGTTTTTGAGGAGGTTTGGAGCACACTCGAGGCACTGATGAGTGTGATGCAAAGAGCACCAAAGGCCCAGAGGGTCATTGAAGTCCCTGTGCTGTGTCTGTGCTGCTGAACTGGGCCGGGCTCCTGGCCCAGAGGCAGCTGCTGGCAAGGGCAGCGCTGCAGAGAGACAGCTCTGGGCAGGAGCAGCTCCTGTGCAGAGCCCAGCAGGGCTGGGGCACTGCCAGGGCCCCTCAGGGACACCAGCAGGGCACAGACTGAGCTCCCAGGGGCTCAGCACTGGCAGGGGCTGTGCCATGGCCCAGAGGGGGCTGTGTCACAGCAGCACCTCTGTGGCTGTGTCCTAGAGGCACAGAGCAGCTGGCATGTCAGCAAGGGGCTGTGTGACAGCACAGAGTGGGCTGTGTGAGCTCACAGACTGGGCTCTGACATCACAGAGTTTGTTGTGTGAGGTCATGGAGCAGCTCCAGCATCATAGAGGGGTCTGTGTGACATCATGGAGCAGGCTGTGATGGTCATGGTGTGTGCAGTGACGTTACAGAGCAGGGTGTGAGGTCATAGTGTGTGCAGTGACATTACAGAGTGGCAGTATGGCATCACAGAGAGGGTTGTGTGACATCGCTGATGGACTTGTGACATCGCAGAGGTGGCTGTGACATCATAGAGTAGGGTGTAAGGCCATAGAGCAGACTGTACCATCATGGAGGGTGGCTCTGTGACATCAGACTGGGTTGTGACATCGCTGGATGTCTGAGTAACATGACAGAACCGGCTGTGACATCACAGAAGAGAGCGTGACATCCAGGGGTGATTTGTGACCTCAGACTGCAGCTGTGTGACAGCCCAGAGTGATATCCCAGCATTGGCTCTGTGACATCACATGGGGGATTTGTTTCATCCCATGCTGGGCTTTAACATCACAGGGCCTGTGTGACATCATAGGTGGTTCTGTGGAATCACAGATGGCTCTGTGACATGACAGGGGCTGTGTGAGGTCACTGGGAAGTCCCTCTGCCCCGGCCCCCCTCACAGTTCCCCCCAGAGCAGTCCAACCCTGCTCGTGCACAGCGGGGTCCCCTGTCCCCCCGGGTCCCCCTGGCCCCACAGCCTCCCCCAGAGGATGTTCCACGAGATCGAGCCCAGAGCCTGACACGGGGCCGGGGGCCGGGGCCCTGGGGGGCACAGGGGACAGGGACCCCCGGCAGCATCCCCTGTGTCCCCAGGGCCAGAGCCTGGGCCAGGGCCTCCTTCACCCTCTTACAAACGAGGGGCTGAGAGCGCTGAAAAAAATCCCCAGCAAGGAATCAGCAAAACCAGATTGAATATTAAGGGAGAGCAGCACAGAGTTCCTTGGCAAGAGTCACTCTGCTCCTGACTGGGCACCTAGGCACACCAAAGAAACAAAGCAACAAAAACAAAACAAAATCCAGTCAAAGAAGAAATGAACCAAAACCAGGACTTGACTGATACCTTAGACTTCAGCATTTAGCAAAAGAACAGCACTTAACAGTATTTAACCTTACTTGTAACCTAGGACTTAATGATGTAGCTCTGCAATAAAACTTAACAATATTCAACTTAGCTTATAACTTCTATTCAATGTAACAACTTAGCAAAAGAACAACTCTTAGCAGCATTGAACTCAGCTTACAGCTTGTGACTCACCATCACTTGCAGGCCTGACTGGCTCAGCTCTCCAGGCACCCAAGCCCTCAGAGAGCAGCATTTGTGCCACATTTCCCCAGCACAGGCACCCTGTGTGCACACAGACACCAAGAGTCAGTGCAAGGCACCTGTGAGCAATTCCCTGAGGGCAGGGAATGCTCCTGAGGATGTTTTGGCATCTCCCCAGCGGGCAAAGGGCTGAGCCTGGAGGAGTGGGGGGATCGCCCAGGCTCCGCTGTTGTTCAGGATCCCCGAGTGCAGCAAACGGGAGAGTTCCCCGCCTGGGAGAGGCCCCACTGCGAGGGAGTGGCTGGCCCAGGAGAGCTGCAAGGGCTCCTTTTGAGCGCTGCTTGCAGGGCCCCAAGAGAGGGGCTTCAGTCCCAGCCATGGTTCATCCTGGCCGCACTTGGCCCCAGCAGCTTTTGGCAGGGTGAGAACAGGGATGTTGTGCCACGCAGGGAACAGAAACAGCTGCCAGGGCTGCTGCTAAAGGAACCAGGAGCTGGTTGGGCAGCAGCAGTGCCTGGAGCAGACAGTGTTTGTGAGGAGCTGAGCCCAGGGGCTGCTGGCCAAGGCCGAGGCCCAGGGAGCATTTCTCAGCTGGCAGGGCGGCCTGAGAAGGGGAGGGGGGAATGCAGCAGCACAGGGCCCATGGAACCAAGGGACCATTGTGACACCGTGGCGCCCTGATAGACCAAGGGGCCCTGGTGACACTGTGGGGCCCTGTGAGAACAAGGGACATTGGGACATTGTCACACCCCATGGAACCAAAGGTCCACTGTGACATTGCAAGGCCTCATGGAACCATGGAACCTTGAAAGACCATTGAGACACTTCACAACCTCATGGAACCAAGGGGCTGTTGTGGCACTGAGGAGACTCATGGAATCATGGAGACCATTGTGACACTACGAGGCCCCATGGAATAAGCAAAGCATTGTGACGCTGTGGGGCACCATGGAACCAAGGAGACCATTGTGACACTGTGGGGCACCATGAAACCAAGAGGCCTTTGTGACCCTGCAGGGCTGCATGGAACCAAGGGGCCATTGTGACATTGCCAGGCCTTCTGTCATCAGTGGTGCATTGTGACACTAAGAAACCAAGGGGGACCATTGTGACACTGCAGGGCTTCATGGAACCAAAGCTCCAGGGTGACACAGAGAGGCCGCCTCTCATCAATGCTCCATTGTGACACCGTGGAGCCAACGGAGACCATTGTGACACCACAAACCCTCATGGTCCAAAGGCCCATTGTGACATTGCAGGGCTCACGGAACAGAGGAGTGACATGACATTGTGAGGCCTGTGGAAGCACAGAGACCATTGTGGCACTTCAAGGCCTCATGGAATCCTTGGGGCCTTTTGTGACACCGCTGGACCTTCAGGAAGCTGGGAGCCATTGTGAAACTGTGGGACCCCATGGAACCAAGGCAGCCTTGTGACACCTCAGGGCCCCATAAAACCAAGGGGACACAGAACAGGTCTGGCTGGTTTGGCCTCCCGTGGGCCACCTGACTGGTCCAGCTGACCTTGGCATGTTGAGGGTCTCTTCTCATCTGCTGCTGAAACACTGGGGCTCCGTGCTTTCCTTCCTGTGGTAAAGAACTGTCCTTCTCCTCCAGGCCATGACCAGAACTGGGATTTCAAAACCAAATTCCCTTCTATCCAGGCATTGTTCCCATAGCAATATTGCCAGGACAAGTCTGTCTGCCTGTGCTTTCACAAGGGTCACCTCTCATCTGTGCCCAAAACCCTGGGGAAGGCTCTGTGCTTTCCTTCCTATGGAAGAGAACTGTCCTTCCTGGCCAGGTTCCCGTGTTCTCCAAATTTGGGTCCACCTCCAACACTGCCTATTGGGACAGACTGGAGGAGATTGTTGGCTTGGATCATTTCATGTGTGGGGGGGAAGGGGCAGGTCCAGCTTTGCCCTGCCCGGTGAGCCCAGCCCTGCCCTGCCCTGGAACCCCAATCCCCCAGAGCCTCCATCCCAGCCCCGCAGTGTCTGCCAGCCCCTGGCACAGCACAGGCAATGCTCCACAGCCACCTCTGCAGCCCCCAGCCCAGCTCCTGAGGGACCAAATGACCCCAGTCCCCACCTGGGGAAGGGCCCAGGAAGACCAAGGGGTATTTAAGTCTGACCACAAGGCAAGCACACATCTTGACCCTCCCTCCTCTTGCAATTTCCATCTGAACAACACTGGAATCCAGGTGGGGGTGCTTCTCTGTATCTTATATGTCTTTTCTTTTCTTTCTGTGTCTACTTCTCCTATTTCTTTCTCTCTGCAAATTTTGATTACCTTAAAATGGAATGGGCATAGAGATTCTGAAGTTGAATGGGCCAAGTTAATGCTTTGAGAAGTGTGTTTTGCTGATTGAATGTTACAATGTACCTTTTGGCCAAAGTTTCTCTGATTTTCTAAATTTACCAATAAAATCTGGTCAGTTGTTTTGAGCTCCTGAGGATCTCTGGTAGCTATTTCTCCAGTACATCCAACTCAGAGGACACCAATAATTGTAATTCCTTTAAAATGTCTCATGGAAAGAATTGTTTGGGGCATGGGAGTGGGGGCTTGTGTGTCCTGCTTGGCACAGCCCAGGCAGGGCTTTCCCAGCCCCATTCCACACTCCATTTCCCAGCTGCAGCCCCTGGTGCCTCTGAGTGCTGCTTGCCCAGCCCCGGGGACGCCTCCTTGTCTGCCCATTCCCCACGGTCTCTGGGCAGGCTGGCTCAGTGGGGGGCTGCTGACATCCTCAGCAACTTGCAGAGGCTGCTGCTGAATTCTACTGCTCCAGAGGCTCGACGTGTATTCCAACTGAATGTAACATATTTAAAAAGACAGTGAGAAAACATTTGTGAGGTCCTGCTTAGGTTTTTCTTCCTGTAATACATTGATATGTGCAATCTCCAACTGACACTGTGTCAAAGTACCAGTGTTCTGCCCTACCTGCAACCTGGGGACACTTTCATATGAGTTATGTCCCCAGTGGGAGCCATTTAGAGTTAAAGGAATTTGGACTTTGAATCTGATTTTGAGTTTTTGAGGAGGTTTGGAGCACACTGGAGGCACTGATGAGTGTGATGCAAAGAGCACCAAAGGCCCAGAGGGTCATTGAAGTCCCTGTGCTGTGTCTGTGCTGCTGAACTGGGCCGGGCTCCTGGCCCAGAGGCAGCTGCTGGCAAGGGCAGCGCTGCAGAGAGACAGCTCTGGGCAGGAGCAGCTCCTGTGCAGAGCCCAGCAGGGCTGGGGCACTGCCGGCCCCTCAGGGACACCAGCAGGGCACAGACTGAGCTCCCAGGGGCTCAGCACTGGCAGGGGCTGTGCCATGGCCCAGAGGGGGCTGTGTCACAGCAGCACCTCTGTGGCTGTGTCCTAGAGGCACAGAGCAGCTGGGATGTCAGCAAGGGGCTGTGTGACAGCACAGAGTGGGCTGTGTGAGCTCACAGACTGGGCTCTGACATCACAGAGTTTGTTGTGTGAGGTCATGGAGCAGCTCCAGCATCATAGAGGGGTCTGTGTGACATCATGGAGCAGGCTGTGATGGTCATGGTGTGTGCAGTGACGTTACAGAGCAGGGTGTGAGGTCATAGTGTGTGCAGTGACATTACAGAGTGGCAGTATGGCATCACAGAGAGGGTTGTGTGACATCGCTGATGGACTTGTGACATCGCAGAGGTGGCTGTGACATCATAGAGTAGGGTGTAAGGCCATAGAGCAGACTGTACCATCATGGAGGGTGGCTCTGTGACATCAGACTGGGTTGTGACATCGCTGGATGTCTGAGTAACATGACAGAACCGGCTGTGACATCACAGAAGAGACCGTGACATCCAGGGGTGATTTGTGACCTCAGACTGCAGCTGTGTGACAGCCCAGAGTGATATCCCAGCATTGGCTCTGTGACATCACATGGGGATTTGTTTCATCCCATGCTGGGCTTTAACATCACAGGGCCTGTGTGACATCATAGGTGGTTCTGTGGAATCACAGATGGCTCTGTGACATGACAGGGGCTGTGTGAGGTCACTGGGAGGTCCCTCTGCCCCGGCCCCTCACAGTTCCCCCAGAGCAGTCCAACCCTGCTCGTGCACAGCGGGGTCCCCTGTCCCCCGGGTCCCCTGGCCACACAGCCCCCCCAGAGGATGTTCCACGAGATCGAGCCCAGAGCCTGACACGGGCCGGGGGCCGGGGCCCCTGGGGGTGGCACAGGGGGACAGGGACCCCCCGGCAGCATCCCCGTGTCCCCCAGGGCCAGAGCCTGGGCCAGGGCCCTTCACCCTCTTACAAACGAGGGGCTGAGAGCGCTGAAAAAAAATCCCCAGCAAGGAATCAGCAAAACCAGATTGAATATTAAGGGAGAGCAGCACAGAGTTCCTTGGCAAGAGTCACTCTGCTCCTGACTGGGCACCTAGGCACACCAAAGAAACAAAGCAACAAAAAAACAAACAAAATCCAGTCAAAGAAGAAATGAACCAAAACCAGGACTTGACTGATACCTTAGACTTCAGCATTTAGCAAAAGAACAGCACTTAACAGTATTTAACCTTACTTGTAACCTAGGACTTAATGATGTAGCTCTGCAATAAAACTTAACAATATTCAACTTAGCTTATAACTTCTATTCAATGTAACAACTTAGCAAAAGAACAACTCTTAGCAGCATTGAACTCAGCTTACAGCTTGTGACTCACCATCACTTGCAGGCCTGACTGGCTCAGCTCTCCAAGGCACCCAAGCCCTCAGAGAGCAGCATTTGTGCCACATTTCCCCAGCACAGGCACTCCTGTGTGCACACAGACACCAAGAGTCAGTGCAAGGCACCTGTGAGCAATTCCCCTGAGGGCAGGGAATGCTCCCTGAGGATGTTTTGGCATCTCCCCAGCGGGCAAAGGGCTGAGCCTGGGAGGAGGGGGGGATCGCCCAGGCCCGGCGTTGTTCAGGATCCCCGAGTGCAGCAAACGGGAGAGTTCCCGCCTGGGAGAGGCCCCACTGCGAGGGAGTGGCTGGCCCAGGAGAGCTGCAAGGGCTCCTTTGAGCGCTGCTTGCAGGGCCCCAAGAGAGGGGCTTCAGTCCCAGCCATGGTTC
The DNA here is from genome assembly GCA_024865655.1 of Emberiza elegans. Taxonomy (NCBI): domain Eukaryota; kingdom Metazoa; phylum Chordata; class Aves; order Passeriformes; family Fringillidae; genus Emberiza; species Emberiza elegans. Next base: position 34,942 of record JALJVW010000609.1, on the reverse strand, counting down.
ATCCTGGCCGCACTTGGCCCCAGCAGCTTTTTTGGCAGGGTGAGAACAGGGATGTTGTGCCACGCAGGGAACAGAAACAGCTGCCAGGGCTGCTGCTAAAGGAACCAGGAGCTGGTTGGGCAGCAGCAGTGCCTGGAGCAGACAGTGTTTGTGAGGAGCTGAGCCCAGGGCTGCTGGCCAAGGCCGAGGCCCAGGGAGCATTTCTCAGCTGGCAGGGCGGCCTGAGAAGGGAGGGGGGAATGCAGCAGCACAGGGCCCATGGAACCAAGGGACCATTGTGACACCGTGGCGCCCCTGATAGACCAAGGGGCCCTGGTGACACTGTGGGGCCCTGTGAGAACAAGGGACATTGGGACATTGTCACACCCCATGGAACCAAAGGTCCACTGTGACATTGCAAGGCCTCATGGAACCATGGAACCTTGAAAGACCATTGAGACACTTCACAACCTCATGGAACCAAGGGGCTGTTGTGGCACTGAGGAGACTCATGGAATCATGGAGACCATTGTGACACTACGAGGCCCCATGGAATAAGCAAAGCATTGTGACGCTGTGGGGCACCATGGAACCAAGGAGACCATTGTGACACTGTGGGGCACCATGAAACCAAGAGGCCTTTTGTGACCCTGCAGGGCTGCATGGAACCAAGGGGCCATTGTGACATTGCCGCCTTCTGTCATCAGTGGTGCATTGTGACACTAAGAAACCAAGGGGGACCATTGTGACACTGCAGGGCTTCATGGAACCAAAGCTCCAGGGTGACACAGAGAGGCCGCCTCATCAATGCTCCATTGTGACACCGTGGAGCCAACGGAGACCATTGTGACACCACAAAACCCTCATGGTCCAAAGGCCCATTGTGACATTGCAGGGCTCACGGAACAGAGGAGTGACATGACATTGTGAGGCCTGTGGAAGCACAGAGACCATTGTGGCACTTCAAGGCCTCATGGAATCCTTGGGGCCTTTGTGACACCGCTGGGACCTTCAGGAAGCTGGGAGCCATTGAAACTGTGGGACCCCATGGAACCAAGGCAGCCTTGTGACACCTCAGGGCCCCATAAAACCAAGGGGACACAGAACAGGTCTGGCTGGTTTGGCCTCCCGTGGGCCACCTGACTGGTCCAGCTGACCTTGGCATGTTGAGGGTCTCTTCTCATCTGCTGCTGAAACACTGGGGCTCCGTGCTTTCCTTCCTGTGGTAAAGAACTGTCCTTCTCCTCCAGGCCATGACCAGAACTGGGATTTCAAAACCAAATTCCCTTCTATCCAGGCATTGTTCCCATAGCAATATTGCCAGGACAAGTCTGTCTGCCTGTGCTTTCACAAGGGTCACCTCTCATCTGTGCCCAAAACCCTGGGGAAGGCTCTGTGCTTTCCTTCCTATGGAAGAGAACTGTCCTTCCTGGCCAGGTTCCCGTGTCTCCAAATTTGGGTCCACCTCCAACACTGCCTATTGGGACAGACTGGAGGAGATTGTTGGCTTGGATCATTTCATGTGTGGGGGGAAGGGGCAGGTCCAGCTTTGCCCTGCCCGGTGAGCCCAGCCCTGCCCTGCCCTGGAACCCCAATCCCCCAGAGCCTCCATCCCAGCCCCGCAGTGTCTGCCAGCCCCTGGCACAGCACAGGCAATGCTCCACAGCCACCTCTGCAGCCCCCCCCAGCCAGCTCCTGAGGGACCAAATGACCCCAGTCCCCACCTGGGGAAGGGCCCAGGAAGACCAAGGGGTTTTAAGTCTGACCACAAGGCAAGCACACATCTTGACCCTCCCTCCTCTTGCAATTTCCATCTGAACAACACTGGAATCCAGGTGGGGGTGCTTCTCTGTATCTTATATGTCTTTCTTTCTTTCTGTGTCTACTTCTCCTATTTCTTTCTCTCTGCAAATTTTGATTACCTTAAAATGGAATGGGCATAGAGATTCTGAAGTTGAATGGGCCAAGTTAATGCTTTGAGAAGTGTGTTTTGCTGATTGAATGTTACAATGTACCTTTTGCCAAAGTTTCTCTGATTTTCTAAATTTACCAATAAAATCTGGTCAGTTGTTTTGAGCTCCTGAGGATCTCTGGTAGCTATTTCTCCAGTACATCCAACTCAGAGGACACCAATAATTGTAATTCCTTTAAAATGTCTCATGGAAAGAATTGTTTGGGGCATGGGAGTGCGGGGCTTGTGTGTCCTGCTTGGCACAGCCCAGGCAGGGCTTTCCCAGCCCCATTCCACACTCCATTTCCCAGCTGCAGCCCCTGGTGCCTCTGAGTGCTGCTTGCCCAGCCCCGGGGACGCCTCCTTGTCTGCCCATTCCCCACGGTCTCTGGGCAGGGCTGGCTCAGTGGGGGCTGCTGACATCCTCAGCAACTTGCAGAGGCTGCTGCTGAATTCTACTGCTCCAGAGGCTCGACGTGTATTCCAACTGAATGTAACATATTTAAAAAGACAGTGAGAAAACATTTGTGAGGTCCTGCTTAGGTTTTTCTTCCTGTAATACATTGATATGTGCAATCTCCAACTGACACTGTGTCAAAGTACCAGTGTTCTGCCCTACCTGCAACCTGGGGACACTTTCATATGAGTTATGTCCCTCAGTGGGAGCCATTTAGAGTTAAAGGAATTTGGACTTTGAATCTGATTTTGAGTTTTTGAGGAGGTTTGGAGCACACTGAGGCACTGATGAGTGTGATGCAAAGAGCACCAAAGGCCCAGAGGGTCATTGAAGTCCCTGTGCTGTGTCTGTGCTGCTGAACTGGGCCGGGCTCCTGGCCCAGAGGCAGCTGCTGGCAAGGGCAGCGCTGCAGAGAGACAGCTCTGGGCAGGAGCAGCTCCTGTGCAGAGCCCAGCAGGGCTGGGGCACTGCCAGGGCCCCTCAGGGACACCAGCAGGGCACAGACTGAGCTCCCAGGGGCTCAGCACTGGCAGGGGCTGTGCCATGGCCCAGAGGGGGCTGTGTCACAGCAGCACCTCTGTGGCTGTGTCCTAGAGGCACAGAGCAGCTGGCATGTCAGCAAGGGGCTGTGTGACAGCACAGAGTGGGCTGTGTGAGCTCACAGACTGGGCTCTGACATCACAGAGTTTGTTGTGTGAGGTCATGGAGCAGCTCCAGCATCATAGAGGGGTCTGTGTGACATCATGGAGCAGGCTGTGATGGTCATGGTGTGCAGTGACGTTACAGAGCAGGGTGTGAGGTCATAGTGTGTGCAGTGACATTACAGAGTGGCAGTATGGCATCACAGAGAGGGTTGTGTGACATCGCTGATGGACTTGTGACATCGCAGAGGTGGCTGTGACATCATAGAGTAGGGTGTAAGGCCATAGAGCAGACTGTACCATCATGGAGGGTGGCTCTGTGACATCAGACTGGGTTGTGACATCGCTGGATGTCTGAGTAACATGACAGAACCGGCTGTGACATCACAGAAGAGACCGTGACATCCAGGGGTGATTTGTGACCTCAGACTGCAGCTGTGTGACAGCCCAGAGTGATATCCCAGCATTGGCTCTGTGACATCACATGGGGATTTGTTTCATCCCATGCTGGGCTTTAACATCACAGGGCCTGTGTGACATCATAGGTGGTTCTGTGGAATCACAGATGGCTCTGTGACATGACAGGGGCTGTGTGAGGTCACTGGGAGGTCCCTCTGCCCCGGCCCCCTCACAGTTCCCCCAGAGCAGTCCAACCCTGCTCGTGCACAGCGGGGTCCCCTGTCCCCCGGGTCCCCCTGGCCCCACAGCCTCCCCCAGAGGATGTTCCACGAGATCGAGCCCAGAGCCTGACACGGGGGCCGGGGGCCGGGGCCCTGGGGGTGGCACAGGGGACAGGGACCCCCGGCAGCATCCCCCCTGTGTCCCCCAGGGCCAGAGCCTGGGCCAGGGCTCCTTCACCCTCTTACAAACGAGGGGCTGAGAGCGCTGAAAAAAATCCCCAGCAAGGAATCAGCAAAACCAGATTGAATATTAAGGGAGAGCAGCACAGAGTTCCTTGGCAAGAGTCACTCTGCTCCTGACTGGGCACTCTAGGCACACCAAAGAAACAAAGCAACAAAAAACAAACAAAATCCAGTCAAAGAAGAAATGAACCAAAACCAGGACTTGACTGATACCTTAGACTTCAGCATTTAGCAAAAGAACAGCACTTAACAGTATTTAACCTTACTTGTAACCTAGGACTTAATGATGTAGCTCTGCAATAAAACTTAACAATATTCAACTTAGCTTATAACTTCTATTCAATGTAACAACTTAGCAAAAGAACAACTCTTAGCAGCATTGAACTCAGCTTACAGCTTGTGACTCACCATCACTTGCAGGCCTGACTGGCTCAGCTCTCCAAGGCACCCAAGCCCTCAGAGAGCAGCATTTGTGCCACATTTCCCCAGCACAGGCACTCCTGTGTGCACACAGACACCAAGAGTCAGTGCAAGGCACCTGTGAGCAATTCCTGAGGGCAGGGAATGCTCCCTGAGGATGTTTTGGCATCTCCCCAGCGGGCAAAGGGCTGAGCCTGGAGGAGTGGGGGGATCGCCCAGGCCCGCTTGTTCAGGATCCCCGAGTGCAGCAAACGGGAGAGTTCCCGCCTGGGAGAGGCCCCACTGCGAGGGAGTGGCTGGCCCAGGAGAGCTGCAAGGGCTCCTTTTGAGCGCTGCTTGCAGGGCCCCAAGAGAGGGGGGCTTCAGTCCCAGCCATGGTTCATCCTGGCCGCACTTGGCCCCAGCAGCTTTTTTGGCAGGGTGAGAACAGGGATGTTGTGCCACGCAGGGAACAGAAACAGCTGCCAGGGCTGCTGCTAAAGGAACCAGGAGCTGGTTGGGCAGCAGCAGTGCCTGGAGCAGACAGTGTTTGTGAGGAGCTGAGCCCAGGGGCTGCTGGCCAAGGCCGAGGCCCAGGGAGCATTTCTCAGCTGGCAGGGCGGCCTGAGAAGGGAGGGGGAATGCAGCAGCACAGGGCCCATGGAACCAAGGGACCATTGTGACACCGTGGCGCCCTGATAGACCAAGGGGCCCTGGTGACACTGTGGGGCCCTGTGAGAACAAGGGACATTGGGACATTGTCACACCCCATGGAACCAAAGGTCCACTGTGACATTGCAAGGCCTCATGGAACCATGGAACCTTGAAAGACCATTGAGACACTTCACAACCTCATGGAACCAAGGGGCTGTTGTGGCACTGAGGAGACTCATGGAATCATGGAGACCATTGTGACACTACGAGGCCCCATGGAGTAAGCAAAGCATTGTGACGCTGTGGGGCACCATGGAACCAAGGAGACCATTGTGACACTGTGGGGCACCATGAAACCAAGAGGCCTTTGTGACCCTGCAGGGCTGCATGGAACCAAGGGGCCATTGTGACATTGCCAGGCCTTCTGTCATCAGTGGTGCATTGTGACACTAAGAAACCAAGGGGGACCATTGTGACACTGCAGGGCTTCATGGAACCAAAGCTCCAGGGTGACACAGAGAGGCCGCCTCATCAATGCTCCATTGTGACACCGTGGAGCCAACGGAGACCATTGTGACACCACAAACCCCTCATGGTCCAAAGGCCCATTGTGACATTGCAGGGCTCACGGAACAGAGGAGTGACATGACATTGTGAGGCCTGTGGAAGCACAGAGACCATTGTGGCACTTCAAGGCCTCATGGAATCCTTGGGGCCTTTGTGACACCGCTGGGACCTTCAGGAAGCTGGGAGCCATTGTGAAACTGTGGGACCCCATGGAACCAAGGCAGCCTTGTGACACCTCAGGGCCCCATAAAACCAAGGGGACACAGAACAGGTCTGGCTGGTTTGGCCTCCCGTGGGCCACCTGACTGGTCCAGCTGACCTTGGCATGTTGAGGGTCTCTTCTCATCTGCTGCTGAAACACTGGGGCTCCGTGCTTTCCTTCCTGTGGTAAAGAACTGTCCTTCTCCTCCAGGCCATGACCAGAACTGGGATTTCAAAACCAAATTCCCTCTATCCAGGCATTGTTCCCATAGCAATATTGCCAGGACAAGTCTGTCTGCCTGTGCTTTCACAAGGGTCACCTCTCATCTGTGCCCAAAACCCTGGGGAAGGCTCTGTGCTTTCCTTCCTATGGAAGAGAACTGTCCTTCCTGGCCAGGTTCCCGTGTTCCAAATTTGGGTCCACCTCCAACACTGCCTATTGGGACAGACTGGAGGAGATTGTTGGCTGGATCATTTCATGTGTGGGGGGAGGAAGGGGCAGGTCCAGCTTTGCCCTGCCCGGTGAGCCCAGCCCTGCCCTGCCCTGGAACCCCAATCCCCCAGAGCCTCCATCCCAGCCCCCCGCAGTGTCTGCCAGCCCCTGGCACAGCACAGGCAATGCCCACAGCCACCTCTGCAGCCCCCAGCCCAGCTCCTGAGGGACCAAATGACCCCAGTCCCCACCTGGGGAAGGGCCCAGGAAGACCAAGGGGTATTTAAGTCTGACCACAAGGCAAGCACACATCTTGACCCTCCCTCCTCTTGCAATTTCCATCTGAACAACACTGGAATCCAGGTGGGGGTGCTTCTCTGTATCTTATATGTCTTTCTTTCTTTTCTGTGTCTATTTCTCCTATTTCTTTCTCTCTGCAAATTTTGATTACCTTAAAATGGAATGGGCATAGAGATTCTGAAGTTGAATGGGCCAAGTTAATGCTTTGAGAAGTGTGTTTTGCTGATTGAATGTTACAATGTACCTTTTGGCCAAAGTTTCTCTGATTTTCTAAATTTACCAATAAAATCTGGTCAGTTGTTTTGAGCTCCTGAGGATCTCTGGTAGGTATTTCTCCAGTACATCCAACTCAGAGGACACCAATAATTGTAATTCCTTTAAAATGTCTCATGGAAAGAATTGTTTGGGGCATGGGAGTGCGGGGCTTGTGTGTCCTGCTTGGCACAGCCCAGGCAGGGCTTTCCCAGCCCCATTCCACACTCCATTTCCCAGCTGCAGCCCCTGGTGCCTCTGAGTGCTGCTTGCCCAGCCCCGGGACGCCTCCTTGTCTGCCCATTCCCCACGGTCTCTGGGCAGGGCTGGCTCAGTGGGGGCTGCTGACATCCTCAGCAACTTGCAGAGGCTGCTGCTGAATTCTACTGCTCCAGAGGCTCGACGTGTATTCCAACTGAATGTAACATATTTAAAAAGACAGTGAGAAAACATTTGTGAGGTCCTGCTTAGGTTTTTCTTCCTGTAATACATTGATATGTGCAATCTCCAACTGACACTGTGTCAAAGTACCAGTGTTCTGCCCTACCTGCAACCTGGGGACACTTTCATATGAGTTATGTCCCTCAGTGGGAGCCATTTAGAGTTAAAGGAATTTTGGACTTTGAATCTGATTTTGAGTTTTTGAGGAGGTTTGGAGCACACTCGAGGCACTGATGAGTGTGATGCAAAGAGCACCAAAGGCCCAGAGGGTCATTGAAGTCCCTGTGCTGTGTCTGTGCTGCTGAACTGGGCCGGGCTCCTGGCCCAGAGGCAGCTGCTGGCAAGGGCAGCGCTGCAGAGAGACAGCTCTGGGCAGGAGCAGCTCCTGTGCAGAGCCCAGCAGGGCTGGGGCACTGCCAGGGCCCCTCAGGGACACCAGCAGGGCACAGACTGAGCCCCCAGGGCTCAGCACTGGCAGGGGCTGTGCCATGGCCCAGAGGGGGCTGTGTCACAGCAGCACCTCTGTGGCTGTGTCCTAGAGGCACAGAGCAGCTGGCATGTCAGCAAGGGGCTGTGTGACAGCACAGAGTGGGCTGTGTGAGCTCACAGACTGGGCTCTGACATCACAGAGTTTGTTGTGTGAGGTCATGGAGCAGCTCCAGCATCATAGAGGGGTCTGTGTGACATCATGGAGCAGGCTGTGATGGTCATGGTGTGTGCAGTGACGTTACAGAGCAGGGTGTGAGGTCATAGTGTGTGCAGTGACATTACAGAGTGGCAGTATGGCATCACAGAGAGGGTTGTGTGACATCGCTGATGGACTTGTGACATCGCAGAGGTGGCTGTGACATCATAGAGTAGGGTGTAAGGCCATAGAGCAGACTGTACCATCATGGAGGGTGGCTCTGTGACATCAGACTGGGTTGTGACATCGCTGGATGTCTGAGTAACATGACAGAACCGGCTGTGACATCACAGAAGAGACCGTGACATCCAGGGGTGATTTGTGACCTCAGACTGCAGCTGTGTGACAGCCCAGAGTGATATCCCAGCATTGGCTCTGTGACATCACATGGGGGATTTGTTTCATCCCATGCTGGGCTTTAACATCACAGGGCCTGTGTGACATCATAGGTGGTTCTGTGGAATCACAGATGGCTCTGTGACATGACAGGGGCTGTGTGAGGTCACTGGGAGGTCCCTCTGCCCCGGCCCCCCCACACAGTTCCCCCAGAGCAGTCCAACCCTGCTCGTGCACAGCGGGGTCCCCTGTCCCCCGGGTCCCCCCTGGCCCCACAGCCTCCCCAGAGGATGTTCCACGAGATCGAGCCCAGAGCCTGACACGGGGCCGGGGGCCGGGCCCTGGGGTGGCACAGGGGACAGGGACCCCCGGCAGCATCCCCCCCTGTCCCCCAGGGCCAGAGCCTGGGCCAGGGCTCCTTCACCCTCTTACAAACGAGGGGCTGAGAGCGCTGAAAAAATCCCCAGCAAGGAATCAGCAAAACCAGATTGAATATTAAGGAGAGCAGCACAGAGTTCCTTGGCAAGAGTCACTCTGCTCCTGACTGGGCACTCTAGGCACACCAAAGAAACAAAGCAACAAAAAACAAACAAAATCCAGTCAAAGAAGAAATGAACCAAAACCAGGACTTGACTGATACCTTAGACTTCAGCATTTAGCAAAAGAACAGCACTTAACAGTATTTAACCTTACTTGTAACCTAGGACTTAATGATGTAGCTCTGCAATAAAACTTAACAATATTCAACTTAGCTTATAACTTCTATTCAATGTAACAACTTAGCAAAAGAACAACTCTTAGCAGCATTGAACTCAGCTTACAGCTTGTGACTCACCATCACTTGCAGGCCTGACTGGCTCAGCTCTCCAAGGCACCCAAGCCCTCAGAGAGCAGCATTTGTGCCACATTTCCCCAGCACAGGCACTCCTGTGTGCACACAGACACCAAGAGTCAGTGCAAGGCACCTGTGAGCAATTCCCCTGAGGGCAGGGAATGCTCCCTGAGGATGTTTTGGCATCTCCCCAGCGGGCAAAGGGCTGAGCCTGGAGGAGTGGGGGGATCGGCCCAGGCCCGCTGTTGTTCAGGATCCCCGAGTGCAGCAAACGGGAGAGTTCCCGCCTGGGAGAGGCCCCACTGCGAGGGAGTGGCTGGCCCAGGAGAGCTGCAAGGGCTCCTTTTGGAGCGCTGCTTGCAGGGCCCCAAGAGAGGGGCTTCAGTCCCAGCCATGGTTCATCCTGGCCGCACTTGGCCCCAGCAGCTTTTTTGCAGGGTGAGAACAGGGATGTTGTGCCACGCAGGGAACAGAAACAGCTGCCAGGGCTGCTGCTAAAGGAACCAGGAGCTGGTTGGGCAGCAGCAGTGCCTGGAGCAGACAGTGTTTGTGAGGAGCTGAGCCCAGGGGCTGCTGGCCAAGGCCGAGGCCCAGGGAGCATTTCTCAGCTGGCAGGGCGGCCTGAGAAGGGGGGGGGGAATGCAGCAGCACAGGGCCCATGGAACCAAGGGACCATTGTGACACCGTGGCGCCCTGATAGACCAAGGGGCCCTGGTGACACTGTGGGGCCCTGTGAGAACAAGGGACATTGGGACATTGTCACACCCCATGGAACCAAAGGTCCACTGTGACATTGCAAGGCCTCATGGAACCATGGAACCTTGAAAGACCATTGAGACACTTCACAACCTCATGGAACCAAGGGGCTGTTGTGGCACTGAGGAGACTCATGGAATCATGGAGACCATTGTGACACTACGAGGCCCCATGGAATAAGCAAAGCATTGTGACGCTGTGGGGCACCATGGAACCAAGGAGACCATTGTGACACTGTGGGGCACCATGAAACCAAGAGGCCTTTGTGACCCTGCAGGGCTGCATGGAACCAAGGGGCCATTGTGACATTGCCAGGCCTTCTGTCATCAGTGGTGCATTGTGACACTAAGAAACCAAGGGGGACCATTGTGACACTGCAGGGCTTCATGGAACCAAAGCTCCAGGGTGACACAGAGAGGCCGCCTCATCAATGCTCCATTGTGACACCGTGGAGCCAACGGAGACCATTGTGACACCACAAACCCTCATGGTCCAAAGGCCCATTGTGACATTGCAGGGCTCACGGAACAGAGGAGTGACATGACATTGTGAGGCCTGTGGAAGCACAGAGACCATTGTGGCACTTCAAGGCCTCATGGAATCCTTGGGGCCTTTGTGACACCGCTGGACCTTCAGGAAGCTGGGAGCCATTGTGAAACTGTGGGACCCCATGGAACCAAGGCAGCCTTGTGACACCTCAGGGCCCCATAAAACCAAGGGACACACAGAACAGGTCTGGCTGGTTTGGCCTCCCGTGGGCCACCTGACTGGTCCAGCTGACCTTGGCATGTTGAGGGTCTCTTCTCATCTGCTGCTGAAACACTGGGGCTCCGTGCTTTCCTTCCTGTGGTAAAGAACTGTCCTTCTCCTCCAGGCCATGACCAGAACTGGGATTTCAAAACCAAATTCCCTTCTATCCAGGCATTGTTCCCATAGCAATATTGCCAGGACAAGTCTGTCTGCCTGTGCTTTCACAAGGGTCACCTCTCATCTGTGCCCAAAACCCTGGGGAAGGCTCTGTGCTTTCCTTCCTATGGAAGAGAACTGTCCTTCCTGGCCAGGTTCCCGTGTTCCAAATTTGGGTCCACCTCCAACACTGCCTATTGGGACAGACTGGAGGAGATTGTTGGCTTGGATCATTTCATGTGTGGGGGGAGGAAGGGGCAGGTCCAGCTTTGCCCTGCCCGGTGAGCCCAGCCCTGCCCTGCCCTGGAACCCCAATCCCCCAGAGCCTCCATCCCAGCCCCGCAGTGTCTGCCAGCCCCTGGCACAGCACAGGCAATGCCCCACAGCCACCTCTGCAGCCCCCAGCCCAGCTCCTGAGGGACCAAATGACCCCAGTCCCCACCTGGGGAAGGGCCCAGGAAGACCAAGGGGTATTTAAGTCTGACCACAAGGCAAGCACACATCTTGACCCTCCCTCCTCTTGCAATTTCCATCTGAACAACACTGGAATCCAGGTGGGGGTGCTTCTCTGTATCTTATATGTCTTTTCTTTCTTTCTGTGTCTACTTCTCCTATTTCTTTCTCTCTGCAAATTTTGATTACCTTAAAATGGAATGGGCATAGAGATTCTGAAGTTGAATGGGCCAAGTTAATGCTTTGAGAAGTGTGTTTTGCTGATTGAATGTTACAATGTACCTTTTGGCCAAAGTTTCTCTGATTTTCTAAATTTACCAATAAAATCTGGTCAGTTGTTTTGAGCTCCTGAGGATCTCTGGTAGCTATTTCTCCAGTACATCCAACTCAGAGGACACCAATAATTGTAATTCCTTTAAAATGTCTCATGGAAAGAATTGTTTGGGGCATGGGAGTGCGGGCTTGTGTGTCCTGCTTGGCACAGCCCAGGCAGGGCTTTCCCAGCCCCATTCCACACTCCATTTCCCAGCTGCAGCCCCTGGTGCCTCTGAGTGCTGCTTGCCCAGCCCCGGGACGCCTCCTTGTCGCCCATTCCCCACGGTCTCTGGGCAGAGCTGGCTCAGTGGGGGGCTGCTGACATCCTCAGCAACTTGCAGAGGCTGCTGCTGAATTCTACTGCTCCAGAGGCTCGACGTGTATTCCAACTGAATGTAACATATTTAAAAAGACAGTGAGAAAACATTTGTGAGGTCCTGCTTAGGTTTTTCTTCCTGTAATACATTGATATGTGCAATCTCCAACTGACACTGTGTCAAAGTACCAGTGTTCTGCCCTACCTGCAACCTGGGGACACTTTCATATGAGTTATGTCCCTCAGTGGGAGCCATTTAGAGTTAAAGGAATTTGGACTTTGAATCTGATTTTGAGTTTTTGAGGAGGTTTGGAGCACACTGAGGCACTGATGAGTGTGATGCAAAGAGCACCAAAGGCCCAGAGGGTCATTGAAGTCCCTGTGCTGTGTCTGTGCTGCTGAGCTGGGCCGGGCTCCTGGCCCAGAGGCAGCTGCTGGCAAGGGCAGCGCTGCAGAGAGACAGCTCTGGGCAGGAGCAGCTCCTGTGCAGAGCCCAGCAGGGCTGGGGCACTGCCAGGGCCCCCCTCAGGGACACCAGCAGGGCACAGACTGAGCTCCCAGGGGCTCAGCACTGGCAGGGGCTGTGCCATGGCCCAGAGGGGGCTGTGTCACAGCAGCACCTCTGTGGCTGTGTCCTAGAGGCACAGAGCAGCTGGCATGTCAGCAAGGGGCTGTGTGACAGCACAGAGTGGGCTGTGTGAGCTCACAGACTGGGCTCTGACATCACAGAGTTTGTTGTGTGAGGTCATGGAGCAGCTCCAGCATCATAGAGGGGTCTGTGTGACATCATGGAGCAGGCTGTGATGGTCATGGTGTGTGCAGTGACGTTACAGAGCAGGGTGTGAGGTCATAGTGTGTGCAGTGACATTACAGAGTGGCAGTATGGCATCACAGAGAGGGTTGTGTGACATCGCTGATGGACTTGTGACATCGCAGAGGTGGCTGTGACATCATAGAGTAGGGTGTAAGGCCATAGAGCAGACTGTACCATCATGGAGGGTGGCTCTGTGACATCAGACTGGGTTGTGACATCGCTGGATGTCTGAGTAACATGACAGAACCGGCTGTGACATCACAGAAGAGACCGTGACATCCAGGGGTGATTTGTGACCTCAGACTGCAGCTGTGTGACAGCCCAGAGTGATATCCCAGCATTGGCTCTGTGACATCACATGGGGATTTGTTTCATCCCATGCTGGGCTTTAACATCACAGGGCCTGTGTGACATCATAGGTGGTTCTGTGGAATCACAGATGGCTCTGTGACATGACAGGGGCTGTGTGAGGTCACTGGGAGGTCCCTCTGCCCCGGCCCCCCACAGTTCCCCCAGAGCAGTCCAACCCTGCTCGTGCACAGCGGGGTCCCCTGTCCCCCGGGTCCCCCCCCCCCCACAGCCTCCCCAGAGGATGTTCCACGAGATCGAGCCCAGAGCCTGACACGGGGCCGGGGGGGCGGGGGCCCTGGGGTGGCACAGGGGACAGGGACCCCCGGCAGCATCCCCGTGTCCCCCAGGGCCAGAGCCTGGGCCAGGGCTCCTTCACCCTCTTACAAACGAGGGGCTGAGAGCGCTGAAAAAATCCCCAGCAAGGAATCAGCAAAACCAGATTGAATATTAAGGAGAGCAGCACAGAGTTCCTTGGCAAGAGTCACTCTGCTCCTGACTGGGCACTCTAGGCACACCAAAGAAACAAAGCAACAAAAAAAAACCAAACAAAATCCAGTCAAAGAAGAAATGAACCAAAACCAGGACTTGACTGATACCTTAGACTTCAGCATTTAGCAAAAGAACAGCACTTAACAGTATTTAACCTTACTTGTAACCTAGGACTTAATGATGTAGCTCTGCAATAAAACTTAACAATATTCAACTTAGCTTATAACTTCTATTCAATGTAACAACTTAGCAAAAGAACAACTCTTAGCAGCATTGAACTCAGCTTACAGCTTGTGACTCACCATCACTTGCAGGCCTGACTGGCTCAGCTCTCCAAGGCACCCAAGCCCTCAGAGAGCAGCATTTGTGCCACATTTCCCCAGCACAGGCACTCCTGTGTGCACACAGACACCAAGAGTCAGTGCAAGGCACCTGTGAGCAATTCCCTGAGGGCAGGGAATGCTCCCTGAGGATGTTTTGGCATCTCCCCAGCGGGCAAAGGGCTGAGCCTGGAGGAGTGGGGGGATCGCCCAGGCCCGCCTGTTGTTCAGGATCCCCGAGTGCAGCAAACGGGAGAGTTCCCGCCTGGGAGAGGCCCCACTGCGAGGGAGTGGCTGGCCCAGGAGAGCTGCAAGGGCTCCTTTTGGAGCGCTGCTTGCAGGGCCCCAAGAGAGGGGCTTCAGTCCCAGCCATGGTTCATCCTGGCCGCACTTGGCCCCAGCAGCTTTGGCAGGGTGAGAACAGGGATGTTGTGCCACGCAGGGAACAGAAACAGCTGCCAGGGCTGCTGCTAAAGGAACCAGGAGCTGGTTGGGCAGCAGCAGTGCCTGGAGCAGACAGTGTTTGTGAGGAGCTGAGCCCAGGGGCTGTTGGCCAAGGCCGAGGCCCAGGGAGCATTTCTCAGCTGGCAGGGCGGCCTGAGAAGGGGAGGGGGGAATGCAGCAGCACAGGGCCCATGGAACCAAGGGACCATTGTGACACCGTGGCGCCCTGATAGACCAAGGGGCCCTGGTGACACTGTGGGCCCTGTGAGAACAAGGGACATTGGGACATTGTCACACCCCATGGAACCAAAGGTCCACTGTGACATTGCAAGGCCTCATGGAACCATGGAACCTTGAAAGACCATTGAGACACTTCACAACCTCATGGAACCAAGGGGCTGTTGTGGCACTGAGGAGACTCATGGAATCATGGAGACCATTGTGACACTACGAGGCCCCATGGAATAAGCAAAGCATTGTGACGCTGTGGGGCACCATGGAACCAAGGAGACCATTGTGACACTGTGGGGCACCATGAAACCAAGAGGCCTTTGTGACCCTGCAGGGCTGCATGGAACCAAGGGGCCATTGTGACATTGCCAGGCCTTCTGTCATCAGTGGTGCATTGTGACACTAAGAAACCAAGGGGGACCATTGTGACACTGCAGGGCTTCATGGAACCAAAGCTCCAGGGTGACACAGAGAGGCCGCCTCATCAATGCTCCATTGTGACACCGTGGAGCCAACGGAGACCATTGTGACACCACAAAACCCTCATGGTCCAAAGGCCCATTGTGACATTGCAGGGCTCACGGAACAGAGGAGTGACATGACATTGTGAGGCCTGTGGAAGCACAGAGACCATTGTGGCACTTCAAGGCCTCATGGAATCCTTTTTGGGCCTTTGTGACACCGCTGGGACCTTCAGGAAGCTGGGAGCCATTGTGAAACTGTGGGACCCCATGGAACCAAGGCAGCCTTGTGACACCTCAGGGCCCCATAAAACCAAGGGGACACAGAACAGGTCTGGCTGGTTTGGCCTCCCGTGGGCCACCTGACTGGTCCAGCTGACCTTGGCATGTTGAGGGTCTCTTCTCATCTGCTGCTGAAACACTGGGGCTCCGTGCTTTCCTTCCTGTGGTAAAGAACTGTCCTTCTCCTCCAGGCCATGACCAGAACTGGGATTTCAAAACCAAATTCCCTTCTATCCAGGCATTGTTCCCATAGCAATATTGCCAGGACAAGTCTGTCTGCCTGTGCTTTCACAAGGGTCACCTCTCATCTGTGCCCAAAACCCTGGGGAAGGCTCTGTGCTTTCCTTCCTATGGAAGAGAACTGTCCTTCCTGGCCAGGTTCCCGTGTGTTCCAAATTTGGGTCCACCTCCAACACTGCCTATTGGGACAGACTGGAGGAGATTGTTGGCTTGGATCATTTCATGTGTGGGGGGAGGAAGGGGCAGGTCCAGCTTTGCCCTGCCCGGTGAGCCCAGCCCTGCCCTGCCCTGGAACCCCAATCCCCCAGAGCCCCATCCCAGCCCCGCAGTGTCTGCCAGCCCCTGGCACAGCACAGGCAATGCCCACAGCCACCTCTGCAGCCCCCAGCCCAGCTCCTGAGGGACCAAATGACCCCAGTCCCCACCTGGGGAAGGGCCCAGGAAGACCAAGGGGTATTTAAGTCTGACCACAAGGCAAGCACACATCTTGACCCTCCCTCCTCTTGCAATTTCCATCTGAACAACACTGGAATCCAGGTGGGGTGCTTCTCTGTATCTTATATGTCTTTCTTTCTTTCTGTGTCTATTTCTCCTATTTCTTTCTCTCTGCAAATTTTGATTACCTTAAAATGGAATGGGCATAGAGATTCTGAAGTTGAATGGGCCAAGTTAATGCTTTGAGAAGTGTGTTTTGCTGATTGAATGTTACAATGTACCTTTTGGCCAAAGTTTCTCTGATTTTCTAAATTTACCAATAAAATCTGGTCAGTTGTTTTGAGCTCCTGAGGATCTCTGGTAGGTATTTCTCCAGTACATCCAACTCAGAGGACACCAATAATTGTAATTCCTTTAAAATGTCTCATGGAAAGAATTGTTTGGGGCATGGGAGTGCGGGCTTGTGTGTCCTGCTTGGCACAGCCCAGGCAGGGCTTTCCCAGCCCCATTCCACACTCCATTTCCCAGCTGCAGCCCCTGGTGCCTCTGAGTGCTGCTTGCCCAGCCCCGGGACGCCTCCTTGTCTGCCCATTCCCCACGGTCTCTGGGCAGGGCTGGCTCAGTGGGGGCTGCTGACATCCTCAGCAACTTGCAGAGGCTGCTGCTGAATTCTACTGCTCCAGAGGCTCGACGTGTATTCCAACTGAATGTAACATATTTAAAAAGACAGTGAGAAAACATTTGTGAGGTCCTGCTTAGGTTTTTCTTCCTGTAATACATTGATATGTGCAATCTCCAACTGACACTGTGTCAAAGTACCAGTGTTCTGCCCTACCTGCAACCTGGGGACACTTTCATATGAGTTATGTCCCTCAGTGGGAGCCATTTAGAGTTAAAGGAATTTTGACTTTGAATCTGATTTTGAGTTTTTGAGGAGGTTTGGAGCACACTGGAGGCACTGATGAGTGTGATGCAAAGAGCACCAAAGGCCCAGAGGGTCATTGAAGTCCCTGTGCTGTGTCTGTGCTGCTGAACTGGGCCGGGCTCCTGGCCCAGAGGCAGCTGCTGGCAAGGGCAGCGCTGCAGAGAGACAGCTCTGGGCAGGAGCAGCTCCTGTGCAGAGCCCAGCAGGGCTGGGGCACTGCCAGGGCCCCTCAGGGACACCAGCAGGGCACAGACTGAGCCCCCAGGGCTCAGCACTGGCAGGGGCTGTGCCATGGCCCAGAGGGGGCTGTGTCACAGCAGCACCTCTGTGGCTGTGTCCTAGAGGCACAGAGCAGCTGGCATGTCAGCAAGGGGCTGTGTGACAGCACAGAGTGGGCTGTGTGAGCTCACAGACTGGGCCTGACATCACAGAGTTTGTTGTGTGAGGTCATGGAGCAGCTCCAGCATCATAGAGGGGTCTGTGTGACATCATAGAGCAGGCTGTGATGGTCATGGTGTGTGCAGTGACGTTACAGAGCAGGGTGTGAGGTCATAGTGTGTGCAGTGACATTACAGAGTGGCAGTATGGCATCACAGAGAGGGTTGTGTGACATCGCTGATGGACTTGTGACATCGCAGAGGTGGCTGTGACATCATAGAGTAGGGTGTAAGGCCATAGAGCAGACTGTACCATCATGGAGGGTGGCTCTGTGACATCAGACTGGGTTGTGACATCGCTGGATGTCTGAGTAACATGACAGAACCGGCTGTGACATCACAGAAGAGACCGTGACATCCAGGGGTGATTTGTGACCTCAGACTGCAGCTGTGTGACAGCCCAGAGTGATATCCCAGCATTGGCTCTGTGACATCACATGGGGATTTGTTTCATCCCATGCTGGGCTTTAACATCACAGGGCCTGTGTGACATCATAGGTGGTTCTGTGGAATCACAGATGGGCTCTGTGACATGACAGGGGCTGTGTGAGGTCACTGGGAGGTCCCTCTGCCCCGGCCCCCTCACAGTTCCCCCCAGAGCAGTCCAACCCTGCTCGTGCACAGCGGGGTCCCCTGTCCCCCGGGTCCCCCCTGGCCCCACAGCCTCCCCAGAGGATGTTCCACGAGATCGAGCCCAGAGCCTGACACGGGGCCGGGGGCCGGGGCCCTGGGGTGGCACAGGGGACAGGGACCCCCGGCAGCATCCCCTGTGTCCCCCAGGGCCAGAGCCTGGGCCAGGGCTCCTTCACCCTCTTACAAACGAGGGGCTGAGAGCGCTGAAAAAATCCCCAGCAAGGAATCAGCAAAACCAGATTGAATATTAAGGAGAGCAGCACAGAGTTCCTTGGCAAGAGTCACTCTGCTCCTGACTGGGCACCTAGGCACACCAAAGAAACAAAGCAACAAAAACAAAACAAAATCCAGTCAAAGAAGAAATGAACCAAAACCAGGACTTGACTGATACCTTAGACTTCAGCATTTAGCAAAAGAACAGCACTTAACAGTATTTAACCTTACTTGTAACCTAGGACTTAATGATGTAGCTCTGCAATAAAACTTAACAATATTCAACTTAGCTTATAACTTCTATTCAATGTAACAACTTAGCAAAAGAACAACTCTTAGCAGCATTGAACTCAGCTTACAGCTTGTGACTCACCATCACTTGCAGGCCTGACTGGCTCAGCTCTCCAAGGCACCCAAGCCCTCAGAGAGCAGCATTTGTGCCACATTTCCCCAGCACAGGCACTCCTGTGTGCACACAGACACCAAGAGTCAGTGCAAGGCACCTGTGAGCAATTCCCCTGAGGGCAGGGAATGCTCCCTGAGGATGTTTTGGCATCTCCCCAGCGGGCAAAGGGCTGAGCCTGGAGGAGTGGGGGGATCGCCCAGGCTCCGCTGTTGTTCAGGATCCCCGAGTGCAGCAAACGGGAGAGTTCCCGGCTGGGAGAGGCCCCACTGCGAGGGAGTGGCTGGCCCAGGAGAGCTGCAAGGGCTCCTTTTGAGCGCTGCTTGCAGGGCCCCAAGAGAGGGGCTTCAGTCCCAGCCATGGTTCATCCTGGCCGCACTTGGCCCCAGCAGCTTTTGGCAGGGTGAGAACAGGGATGTTGTGCCACGCAGGGAACAGAAACAGCTGCCAGGGCTGCTGCTAAAGGAACCAGGGCCTGGTTGGGCAGCAGCAGTGCCTGGAGCAGACAGTGTTTGTGAGGAGCTGAGCCCAGGGGCTGTTGGCCAAGGCCGAGGCCCAGGGAGCATTTCTCAGCTGGCAGGGCGGCCTGAGAAGGGGAGGGGGGAATGCAGCAGCACAGGGCCCATGGAACCAAGGGACCATTGTGACACCGTGGTGCCCTGATAGACCAAGGGGCCCTGGTGACACTGTGGGGCCCTGTGAGAACAAGGGACATTGGGACATTGTCACACCCCATGGAACCAAAGGTCCACTGTGACATTGCAAGGCCTCATGGAACCATGGAACCTTGGAAAGACCATTGAGACACTTCACAACCTCATGGAACCAAGGGGCTGTTGTGGCACTGAGGAGACTCATGGAATCATGGAGACCATTGTGACACTACGAGGCCCCATGGAGTAAGCAAAGCATTGTGACGCTGTGGGGCACCATGGAACCAAGGAGACCATTGTGACACTGTGGGGCACCATGAAACCAAGAGGCCTTTGTGACCCTGCAGGGCTGCATGGAACCAAGGGGCCATTGTGACATTGCCAGGCCTTCTGTCATCAGTGGTGCATTGTGACACTAAGAAACCAAGGGGGGACCATTGTGACACTGCAGGGCTTCATGGAACCAAAGCTCCAGGGTGACACAGAGAGGCCGCCTCATCAATGCTCCATTGTGACACCGTGGAGCCAACGGAGACCATTGTGACACCACAAACCCTCATGGTCCAAAGGCCCATTGTGACATTGCAGGGCTCACGGAACAGAGGAGTGACATGACATTGTGAGGCCTGTGGAAGCACAGAGACCATTGTGGCACTTCAAGGCCTCATGGAATCCTTGGGGCCTTTGTGACACCGCTGGGACCTTCAGGAAGCTGGGAGCCATTGTGAAACTGTGGGACCCCATGGAACCAAGGCAGCCTTGTGACACCTCAGGGCCCCATAAAACCAAGGGGACACAGAACAGGTCTGGCTGGTTTGGCCTCCCGTGGGCCACCTGACTGGTCCAGCTGACCTTGGCATGTTGAGGGTCTCTTCTCATCTGCTGCTGAAACACTGGGGCTCCGTGCTTTCCTTCCTGTGGTAAAGAACTGTCCTTCTCCTCCAGGCCATGACCAGAACTGGGATTTCAAAACCAAATTCCCTTCTATCCAGGCATTGTTCCCATAGCAATATTGCCAGGACAAGTCTGTCTGCCTGTGCTTTCACAAGGGTCACCTCTCATCTGTGCCCAAAACCCTGGGGAAGGCTCTGTGCTTTCCTTCCTATGGAAGAGAACTGTCCTTCCTGGCCAGGTTCCCGTGTTCCAAATTTGGGTCCACCTCCAACACTGCCTATTGGGACAGACTGGAGGAGATTGTTGGCTTGGATCATTTCATGTGTGGGGGAGGAAGGGGCAGGTCCAGCTTTGCCCTGCCCGGTGAGCCCAGCCCTGCCCTGCCCTGGAACCCCAATCCCCCAGAGCCTCCATCCCAGCCCCGCAGTGTCTGCCAGCCCCTGGCACAGCACAGGCAATGCTCCACAGCCACCTCTGCAGCCCCCAGCCCAGCTCCTGAGGGACCAAATGACCCCAGTCCCCACCTGGGGAAGGGCCCAGGAAGACCAAGGGGTATTTAAGTCTGACCACAAGGCAAGCACACATCTTGACCCTCCCTCCTCTTGCAATTTCCATCTGAACAACACTGGAATCCAGGTGGGGGTGCTTCTCTGTATCTTATATGTCTTTCTTTCTTTCTGTGTCTATTTCTCCTATTTCTTTCTCTGCAAATTTTGATTACCTTAAAATGGAATGGGCATAGAGATTCTGAAGTTGAATGGGCCAAGTTAATGCTTTGAGAAGTGTGTTTTGCTGATTGAATGTTACAATGTACCTTTTGCCAAAGTTTCTCTGATTTTCTAAATTTACCAATAAAATCTGGTCAGTTGTTTTGAGCTCCTGAGGATCTCTGGTAGGTATTTCTCCAGTACATCCAACTCAGAGGACACCAATAATTGTAATTCCTTTAAAATGTCTCATGGAAAGAATTGTTTGGGGCATGGGAGTGCGGGCTTGTGTGTCCTGCTTGGCACAGCCCAGGCAGGGCTTTCCCAGCCCCATTCCACACTCCATTTCCCAGCTGCAGCCCCTGGTGCCTCTGAGTGCTGCTTGCCCAGCCCCGGGACGCCTCCTTGTCTGCCCATTCCCCACGGTCTCTGGGCAGGGCTGGCTCAGTGGGGGCTGCTGACATCCTCAGCAACTTGCAGAGGCTGCTGCTGAATTCTACTGCTCCAGAGGCTCGACGTGTATTCCAACTGAATGCAACATATTTAAAAAGACAGTGAGAAAACATTTGTGAGGTCCTGCTTAGGTTTTTCTTCCTGTAATACATTGATATGTGCAATCTCCAACTGACACTGTGTCAAAGTACCAGTGTTCTGCCCTACCTGCAACCTGGGGACACTTTCATATGATTTATGTCCCTCGGTGGGAGCCATTTAGAGTTAAAGGAAGTTTGGACTTTGAATCTGATTTTGAGTTTTTGAGGAGGTTTGGAGCACACTCGGAGGCACTGATGAGTGTGATGCAAAGAGCACCAAAGGCCCAGAGGGTCATTGAAGTCCCTGTGCTGTGTCTGTGCTGCTGAGCTGGGCCGGGCTCCTGGCCCAGAGGCAGCTGCTGGCAAGGGCAGCGCTGCAGAGAGACAGCTCTGGGGAGGAGCAGCTCCTGTGCAGAGCCCAGCAGGGCTGGGGCACTGCCAGGGCCCCTCAGGGACACCAGCAGGGCACAGACTGAGCTCCCAGGGGCTCAGCACTGGCAGGGGCTGTGCCATGGCCCAGAGGGGGCTGTGTCACAGCAGCACCTCTGTGGCTGTGTCCTAGAGGCACAGAGCAGCTGGCATGTCAGCAAGGGGCTGTGTGACAGCACAGAGTGGGCTGTGTGAGCTCACAGACTGGGCTCTGACATCACAGAGTTTGTTGTGTGAGGTCATGGAGCAGCTCCAGCATCATAGAGGGGTCTGTGTGACATCATGGAGCAGGCTGTGATGGTCATGGTGTGTGCAGTGACGTTACAGAGCAGGGTGTGAGGTCATAGTGTGTGCAGTGACATTACAGAGTGGCAGTATGGCATCACAGAGAGGGTTGTGTGACATCGCTGATGGACTTGTGACATCGCAGAGGTGGCTGTGACATCATAGAGTAGGGTGTAAGGCCATAGAGCAGACTGTACCATCATGGAGGGTGGCTCTGTGACATCAGACTGGGTTGTGACATCGCTGGATGTCTGAGTAACATGACAGAACCGGCTGTGACATCACAGAAGAGACCGTGACATCCAGGGGTGATTTGTGACCTCAGACTGCAGCTGTGTGACAGCCCAGAGTGATATCCCAGCATTGGCTCTGTGACATCACATGGGGATTTGTTTCATCCCATGCTGGGCTTTAACATCACAGGGCCTGTGTGACATCATAGGTGGTTCTGTGGAATCACAGATGGCTCTGTGACATGACAGGGGCTGTGTGAGGTCACTGGGAGGTCCCTCTGCCCCGGCCCCCCACAGTTCCCCCAGAGCAGTCCAACCCTGCTCGTGCACAGCGGGGTCCCCTGTCCCCCGGGTCCCCTGGCCCCACAGCCTCCCCCAGGATGTTCCACGAGATCGAGCCCAGAGCCTGACACGGGGCCGGGGGCCGGGCCCTGGGGGTGGCACAGGGGACAGGGACCCCCGGCAGCATCCCCTGTGTCCCCCAGGGCCAGAGCCTGGGCCAGGGCTCCTTCACCCTCTTACAAACGAGGGCTGAGAGCGCTGAAAAATCCCCAGCAAGGAATCAGCAAAACCAGATTGAATATTAAGGGAGAGCAGCACAGAGTTCCTTGGCAAGAGTCACTCTGCTCCTGACTGGGCACTCTAGGCACACCAAAGAAACAAAGCAACAAAAAACAAACAAAATCCAGTCAAAGAAGAAATGAACCAAAACCAGGACTTGACTGATACCTTAGACTTCAGCATTTAGCAAAAGAACAGCACTTAACAGTATTTAACCTTACTTGTAACCTAGGACTTAATGATGTAGCTCTGCAATAAAACTTAACAATATTCAACTTAGCTTATAACTTCTATTCAATGTAACAACTTAGCAAAAGAACAACTCTTAGCAGCATTGAACTCAGCTTACAGCTTGTGACTCACCATCACTTGCAGGCCTGACTGGCTCAGCCTCCAAGGCACCCAAGCCCTCAGAGAGCAGCATTTGTGCCACATTTCCCCAGCACAGGCACTCCTGTGTGCACACAGACACCAAGAGTCAGTGCAAGGCACCTGTGAGCAATTCCCTGAGGGCAGGGAATGCTCCCTGAGGATGTTTTGGCATCTCCCCAGCGGGCAAAGGGCTGAGCCTGAGGGAGTGGGGGGATCGGCCCAGGCCCGCCGTTGTTCAGGATCCCCGAGTGCAGCAAACGGGAGAGTTCCCGGCTGGGAGAGGCCCCACTGCGAGGGAGTGGCTGGCCCAGGAGAGCTGCAAGGGCTCCTTTGGAGCGCTGCTTGCAGGGCCCCAAGAGAGGGGCTTCAGTCCCAGCCATGGTTCATCCTGGCCGCACTTGGCCCCAGCAGCTTTGGCAGGGTGAGAACAGGGATGTTGTGCCACGCAGGGAACAGAAACAGCTGCCAGGGCTGCTGCTAAAGGAACCAGGAGCTGGTTGGGCAGCAGCAGTGCCTGGAGCAGACAGTGTTTGTGAGGAGCTGAGCCCAGGGGCTGCTGGCCAAGGCCGAGGCCCAGGGAGCATTTCTCAGCTGGCAGGGCGGCCTGAGAAGGGGAGGGGGGGAATGCAGCAGCACAGGGCCCATGGAACCAAGGGACCATTGTGACACCGTGGCGCCCTGATAGACCAAGGGGCCCTGGTGACACTGTGGGGCCCTGTGAGAACAAGGGACATTGGGACATTGTCACACCCCATGGAACCAAAGGTCCACTGTGACATTGCAAGGCCTCATGGAACCATGGAACCTTGAAAGACCATTGAGACACTTCACAACCTCATGGAACCAAGGGGCTGTTGTGGCACTGAGGAGACTCATGGAATCATGGAGACCATTGTGACACTACGAGGCCCCATGGAGTAAGCAAAGCATTGTGACGCTGTGGGGCACCATGGAACCAAGGAGACCATTGTGACACTGTGGGGCACCATGAAACCAAGAGGCCTTTGTGACCCTGCAGGGCTGCATGGAACCAAGGGGCCATTGTGACATTGCCAGGCCTTCTGTCATCAGTGGTGCATTGTGACACTAAGAAACCAAGGGGACCATTGTGACACTGCAGGGCTTCATGGAACCAAAGCTCCAGGGTGACACAGAGAGGCCGCCTCATCATCAATGCTCCATTGTGACACCGTGGAGCCAACGGAGACCATTGTGACACCACAAACCCCTCATGGTCCAAAGGCCCATTGTGACATTGCAGGGCTCACGGAACAGAGGAGTGACATGACATTGTGAGGCCTGTGGAAGCACAGAGACCATTGTGGCACTTCAAGGCCTCATGGAATCCTTTGGGCCTTTTGTGACACCGCTGGACCTTCAGGAAGCTGGGAGCCATTGTGAAACTGTGGGACCCCATGGAACCAAGGCAGCCTTGTGACACCTCAGGGCCCCATAAAACCAAGGGGACACAGAACAGGTCTGGCTGGTTTGGCCTCCCGTGGGCCACCTGACTGGTCCAGCTGACCTTGGCATGTTGAGGGTCTCTTCTCATCTGCTGCTGAAACACTGGGGCTCCGTGCTTTCCTTCCTGTGGTAAAGAACTGTCCTTCTCCTCCAGGCCATGACCAGAACTGGGATTTCAAAACCAAATTCCCTTCTATCCAGGCATTGTTCCCATAGCAATATTGCCAGGACAAGTCTGTCTGCCTGTGCTTTCACAAGGGTCACCTCTCATCTGTGCCCAAAACCCTGGGGAAGGCTCTGTGCTTTCCTTCCTATGGAAGAGAACTGTCCTTCCTGGCCAGGTTCCCGTGTCTCCAAATTTGGGTCCACCTCCAACACTGCCTATTGGGACAGACTGGAGGAGATTGTTGGCTTGGATCATTTCATGTGTGGGGGAGGAAGGGGCAGGTCCAGCTTTGCCCTGCCCGGTGAGCCCAGCCCTGCCCTGCCCTGGAACCCCAATCCCCCAGAGCCTCCATCCCAGCCCCGCAGTGTCTGCCAGCCCCTGGCACAGCACAGGCAATGCCCCACAGCCACCTCTGCAGCCCCCAGCCCAGCTCCTGAGGGACCAAATGACCCCAGTCCCCACCTGGGGAAGGGCCCAGGAAGACCAAGGGGTATTTAAGTCTGACCACAAGGCAAGCACACATCTTGACCCTCCCTCCTCTTGCAATTTCCATCTGAACAACACTGGAATCCAGGTGGGGGTGCTTCTCTGTATCTTATATGTCTTTTTTTCTTTCTGTGTCTACTTCTCCTATTTCTTTCTCTCTGCAAATTTTGATTACCTTAAAATGGAATGGGCATAGAGATTCTGAAGTTGAATGGGCCAAGTTAATGCTTTGAGAAGTGTGTTTTGCTGATTGAATGTTACAATGTACCTTTTGCCAAAGTTTCTCTGATTTTCTAAATTTACCAATAAAATCTGTTCAGTTGTTTTGAGCTCCTGAGGATCTCTGGTAGGTATTTCTCCAGTACATCCAACTCAGAGGACACCAATAATTGTAATTCCTTTAAAATGTCTCATGGAAAGAATTGTTTGGGGCATGGGAGTGGGGCTTGTGTGTCCTGCTTGGCACAGCCCAGGCAGGGCTTTCCCAGCCCCATTCCACACTCCATTTCCCAGCTGCAGCCCCTGGTGCCTCTGAGTGCTGCTTGCCCAGCCCCGGGACGCCTCCTTGTCTGCCCATTCCCCCACGGTCTCTGGGCAGGGCTGGCTCAGTGGGGGCTGCTGACATCCTCAGCAACTTGCAGAGGCTGCTGCTGAATTCTACTGCTCCAGAGGCTCGACGTGTATTCCAACTGAATGTAACATATTTAAAAAGACAGTGAGAAAACATTTGTGAGGTCCTGCTTAGGTTTTTCTTCCTGTAATACATTGATATGTGCAATCTCCAACTGACACTGTGTCAAAGTACCAGTGTTCTGCCCTACCTGCAACCTGGGGACACTTTCATATGAGTTATGTCCCTCAGTGGGAGCCATTTAGAGTTAAAGGAATTTGGACTTTGAATCTGATTTTGAGTTTTTGAGGAGGTTTGGAGCACACTCAGAGGCACTGATGAGTGTGATGCAAAGAGCACCAAAGGCCCAGAGGGTCATTGAAGTCCCTGTGCTGTGTCTGTGCTGCTGAACTGGGCCGGGCTCCTGGCCCAGAGGCAGCTGCTGGCAAGGGCAGCGCTGCAGAGAGACAGCTCTGGGCAGGAGCAGCTCCTGTGCAGAGCCCAGCAGGGCTGGGGCACTGCCAGGGCCCCTCAGGGACACCAGCAGGGCACAGACTGAGCTCCCAGGGGCTCAGCACTGGCAGGGGCTGTGCCATGGCCCAGAGGGGGCTGTGTCACAGCAGCACCTCTGTGGCTGTGTCCTAGAGGCACAGAGCAGCTGGCATGTCAGCAAGGGGCTGTGTGACAGCACAGAGTGGGCTGTGTGAGCTCACAGACTGGGCTCTGACATCACAGAGTTTGTTGTGTGAGGTCATGGAGCAGCTCCAGCATCATAGAGGGGTCTGTGTGACATCATGGAGCAGGCTGTGATGGTCATGGTGTGTGCAGTGACGTTACAGAGCAGGGTGTGAGGTCATAGTGTGTGCAGTGACATTACAGAGTGGCAGTATGGCATCACAGAGAGGGTTGTGTGACATCGCTGATGGACTTGTGACATCGCAGAGGTGGCTGTGACATCATAGAGTAGGGTGTAAGGCCATAGAGCAGACTGTACCATCATGGAGGGTGGCTCTGTGACATCAGACTGGGTTGTGACATCGCTGGATGTCTGAGTAACATGACAGAACCGGCTGTGACATCACAGAAGAGAGCGTGACATCCAGGGGTGATTTGTGACCTCAGACTGCAGCTGTGTGACAGCCCAGAGTGATATCCCAGCATTGGCTCTGTGACATCACATGGGGATTTGTTTCATCCCATGCTGGGCTTTAACATCACAGGGCCTGTGTGACATCATAGGTGGTTCTGTGGAATCACAGATGGCTCTGTGACATGACAGGGGCTGTGTGAGGTCACTGGGAGGTCCCTCTGCCCCGGCCCCCTCACAGTTCCCCCAGAGCAGTCCAACCCTGCTCAGGCACAGCGGGGTCCCCTGTCCCCCGGGTCCCCCTGGCCCCACAGCCTCCCCCAGAGGATGTTCCACGAGATCGAGCCCAGAGCCTGACACGGGGGGGGGGGCCGGGGCCCTGGGGGTGGCACAGGGGACAGGGACCCCCGGCAGCATCCCCGTGTCCCCCAGGGCCAGAGCCTGGGCCAGGGCTCCTTCACCCTCTTACAAACGAGGGGCTGAGAGCGCTGAAAAAATCCCCAGCAAGGAATCAGCAAAACCAGATTGAATATTAAGGAGAGCAGCACAGAGTTCCTTGGCAAGAGTCACTCTGCTCCTGACTGGGCACTCTAGGCACACCAAAGAAACAAAGCAACAAAAAACCAAACAAAATCCAGTCAAAGAAGAAATGAACCAAAACCAGGACTTGACTGATACCTTAGACTTCAGCATTTAGCAAAAGAACAGCACTTAACAGTATTTAACCTTACTTGTAACCTAGGACTTAATGATGTAGCTCTGCAATAAAACTTAACAATATTCAACTTAGCTTATAACTTCTATTCAATGTAACAACTTAGCAAAAGAACAACTCTTAGCAGCATTGAACTCAGCTTACAGCTTGTGACTCACCATCACTTGCAGGCCTGACTGGCTCAGCTCTCCAAGGCACCCAAGCCCTCAGAGAGCAGCATTTGTGCCACATTTCCCCAGCACAGGCACTCCTGTGTGCACACAGACACCAAGAGTCAGTGCAAGGCACCTGTGAGCAATTCCCTGAGGGCAGGGAATGCTCCCTGAGGATGTTTTGGCATCTCCCCAGCGGGCAAAGGGCTGAGCCTGGAGGAGTGGGGGATCGCCCAGGCCCGCTGTTGTTCAGGATCCCCGAGTGCAGCAAACGGGAGAGTTCCCGGCTGGGAGAGGCCCCACTGCGAGGGAGTGGCTGGCCCAGGAGAGCTGCAAGGGCTCCTTTGGAGCGCTGCTTGCAGGGCCCCAAGAGAGGGGCTTCAGTCCCAGCCATGGTTCATCCTGGCCGCACTTGGCCCCAGCAGCTTTGGCAGGGTGAGAACAGGGATGTTGTGCCACGCAGGGAACAGAAACAGCTGCCAGGGCTGCTGCTAAAGGAACCAGGAGCTGGTTGGGCAGCAGCAGTGCCTGGAGCAGACAGTGTTTGTGAGGAGCTGAGCCCAGGGGCTGCTGGCCAAGGCCGAGGCCCAGGGAGCATTTCTCAGCTGGCAGGGCGGCCTGAGAAGGGGAGGGGGAATGCAGCAGCACAGGGCCCATGGAACCAAGGGACCATTGTGACACCGTGGTGCCTGATAGACCAAGGGGCCCTGGTGACACTGTGGGGCCCTGTGAGAACAAGGGACATTGGGACATTGTCACACCCCATGGAACCAAAGGTCCACTGTGACATTGCAAGGCCTCATGGAACCATGGAACCTTGAAAGACCATTGAGACACTTCACAACCTCATGGAACCAAGGGGCTGTTGTGGCACTGAGGAGACTCATGGAATCATGGAGACCATTGTGACACTACGAGGCCCCATGGAATAAGCAAAGCATTGTGACGCTGTGGGGCACCATGGAACCAAGGAGACCATTGTGACACTGTGGGGCACCATGAAACCAAGAGGCCTTTTGTGACCCTGCAGGGCTGCATGGAACCAAGGGGCCATTGTGACATTGCCAGGCCTTCTGTCATCAGTGGTGCATTGTGACACTAAGAAACCAAGGGGGACCATTGTGACACTGCAGGGCTTCATGGAACCAAAGCTCCAGGGTGACACAGAGAGGCCGCCTCATCAATGCTCCATTGTGACACCGTGGAGCCAACGGAGACCATTGTGACACCATTAAACCCTCATGGTCCAAAGGCCCATTGTGACATTGCAGGGCTCACGGAACAGAGGAGTGACATGACATTGTGAGGCCTGTGGAAGCACAGAGACCATTGTGGCACTTCAAGGCCTCATGGAATCCTTGGGGCCTTTGTGACACCAAGGACCTTCAGGAAGCTGGGAGCCATTGTGAAACTGTGGGACCCCATGGAACCAAGGCAGCCTTGTGACACCTCAGGGCCCCATAAAACCAAGGGGACACAGAACAGGTCTGGCTGGTTTGGCCTCCCGTGGGCCACCTGACTGGTCCAGCTGACCTTGGCATGTTGAGGGTCTCTTCTCATCTGCTGCTGAAACACTGGGGCTCCGTGCTTTCCTTCCTGTGGTAAAGAACTGTCCTTCTCCTCCAGGCCATGACCAGAACTGGGATTTCAAAACCAAATTCCCTTCTATCCAGGCATTGTTCCCATAGCAATATTGCCAGGACAAGTCTGTCTGCCTGTGCTTTCACAAGGGTCACCTCTCATCTGTGCCCAAAACCCTGGGGAAGGCTCTGTGCTTTCCTTCCTATGGAAGAGAACTGTCCTTCCTGGCCAGGTTCCCGTGTCTCCAAATTTGGGTCCACCTCCAACACTGCCTATTGGGACAGACTGGAGGAGATTGTTGGCTTGGATCATTTCATGTGTGGGGAGGAAGGGGGGTCCAGCTTTGCCCTGCCCGGTGAGCCCAGCCCTGCCCCCTGCCCTGGAACCCCAATCCCCCCAGAGCCTCCATCCCAGCCCCCCGCAGTGTCTGCCAGCCCCTGGCACAGCACAGGCAATGCTCCACAGCCACCTCTGCAGCCCCCAGCCCAGCTCCTGAGGGACCAAATGACCCCAGTCCCCACCTGGGGAAGGGCCCAGGAAGACCAAGGGGTATTTAAGTCTGACCACAAGGCAAGCACACATCTTGACCCTCCCTCCTCTTGCAATTTCCATCTGAACAACACTGGAATCCAGGTGGGGGTGCTTCTGTATCTTATATGTCTTTCTTTCTTTCTGTGTCTACTTCTCCTATTTCTTTCTCTCTGCAAATTTTGATTACCTTAAAATGGAATGGGCATAGAGATTCTGAAGTTGAATGGGCCAAGTTAATGCTTTGAGAAGTGTGTTTTGCTGATTGAATGTTACAATGTACCTTTTGCCAAAGTTTCTCTGATTTTCTAAATTTACCAATAAAATCTGGTCAGTTGTTTTGAGCTCCTGAGGATCTCTGGTAGGTATTTCTCCAGTACATCCAACTCAGAGGACACCAATAATTGTAATTCCTTTAAAATGTCTCATGGAAAGAATTGTTTGGGGCATGGGAGTGCGGGCTTGTGTGTCCTGCTTGGCACAGCCCAGGCAGGGCTTTCCCAGCCCCATTCCACACTCCATTTCCCAGCTGCAGCCCCTGGTGCCTCTGAGTGCTGCTTGCCCAGCCCCGGGGACGCCTCCTCCTTGTCTGCCCATTCCCCACGGTCTCTGGGCAGGGCTGGCTCAGTGGGGGCTGCTGACATCCTCAGCAACTTGCAGAGGCTGCTGCTGAATTCTACTGCTCCAGAGGCTCGACGTGTATTCCAACTGAATGTAACATATTTAAAAAGACAGTGAGAAAACATTTGTGAGGTCCTGCTTAGGTTTTTCTTCCTGTAATACATTGATATGTGCAATCTCCAACTGACACTGTGTCAAAGTACCAGTGTTCTGCCCTACCTGCAACCTGGGGACACTTTCATATGAGTTATGTCCCTCAGTGGGAGCCATTTAGAGTTAAAGGAAGTTTGACTTTGAATCTGATTTTGAGTTTTTGAGGAGGTTTGGAGCACACTCGAGGCACTGATGAGTGTGATGCAAAGAGCACCAAAGGCCCAGAGGGTCATTGAAGTCCCTGTGCTGTGTCTGTGCTGCTGAGCTGGGCCGGGCTCCTGGCCCAGAGGCAGCTGCTGGCAAGGGCAGCGCTGCAGAGAGACAGCTCTGGGCAGGAGCAGCTCCTGTGCAGAGCCCAGCAGGGCTGGGGCACTGCCAGGGCCCCTCAGGGACACCAGCAGGGCACAGACTGAGCTCCCAGGGCTCAGCACTGGCAGGGGCTGTGCCATGGCCCAGAGGGGGCTGTGTCACAGCAGCACCTCTGTGGCTGTGTCCTAGAGGCACAGAGCAGCTGGCATGTCAGCAAGGGGCTGTGTGACAGCACAGAGTGGGCTGTGTGAGCTCACAGACTGGGCTCTGACATCACAGAGTTTGTTGTGTGAGGTCATGGAGCAGCTCCAGCATCATAGAGGGGTCTGTGACATCATAGAGCAGGCTGTGATGGTCATGGTGTGTGCAGTGACGTTACAGAGCAGGGTGTGAGGTCATAGTGTGTGCAGTGACATTACAGAGTGGCAGTATGGCATCACAGAGAGGGTTGTGTGACATCGCTGATGGACTTGTGACATCGCAGAGGTGGCTGTGACATCATAGAGTAGGGTGTAAGGCCATAGAGCAGACTGTACCATCATGGAGGGTGGCTCTGTGACATCAGACTGGGTTGTGACATCGCTGGATGTCTGAGTAACATGACAGAACCGGCTGTGACATCACAGAAGAGACCGTGACATCCAGGGGTGATTTGTGACCTCAGACTGCAGCTGTGTGACAGCCCAGAGTGATATCCCAGCATTGGCTCTGTGACATCACATGGGGATTTGTTTCATCCCATGCTGGGCTTTAACATCACAGGGCCTGTGTGACATCATAGGTGGTTCTGTGGAATCACAGATGGCTCTGTGACATGACAGGGGCTGTGTGAGGTCACTGGGGAGGTCCCTCTGCCCCGGCCCCTCACAGTTCCCCCAGAGCAGTCCAACCCTGCTCGTGCACAGCGGGGTCCCCTGTCCCCCGGGTCCCCCTGGCCCCACAGCCTCCCCAGAGGATGTTCCACGAGATCGAGCCCAGAGCCTGACACGGGGCCGGGGGCCGGGGCCTGGGGGGGCACAGGGGACAGGGACCCCCGGCAGCATCCCCGTGTCCCCCAGGGCCAGAGCCTGGGCCAGGGCTCCTTCACCCTCTTACAAACGAGGGGCTGAGAGCGCTGAAAAAATCCCCAGCAAGGAATCAGCAAAACCAGATTGAATATTAAGGAGAGCAGCACAGAGTTCCTTGGCAAGAGTCACTCTGCTCCTGACTGGGCACCTAGGCACACAAAAAAAACAAAGCAACAAAAAACCAAACAAAATCCAGTCAAAGAAGAAATGAACCAAAACCAGGACTTGACTGATACCTTAGACTTCAGCATTTAGCAAAAGAACAGCACTTAACAGTATTTAACCTTACTTGTAACCTAGGACTTAATGATGTAGCTCTGCAATAAAACTTAACAATATTCAACTTAGCTTATAACTTCTATTCAATGTAACAACTTAGCAAAAGAACAACTCTTAGCAGCATTGAACTCAGCTTACAGCTTGTGACTCACCATCACTTGCAGGCCTGACTGGCTCAGCTCTCCAAGGCACCCAAGCCCTCAGAGAGCAGCATTTGTGCCACATTTCCCCAGCACAGGCACTCCTGTGTGCACACAGACACCAAGAGTCAGTGCAAGGCACCTGTGAGCAATTCCCTGAGGGCAGGGAATGCTCCCTGAGGATGTTTTGGCATCTCCCCAGCGGGCAAAGGGCTGAGCCTGGAGGAGTGGGGGGATCGGCCCAGGCTCCGCTGTTGTTCAGGATCCCCGAGTGCAGCAAACGGGAGAGTTCCCGGCTGGGAGAGGCCCCACTGCGAGGGAGTGGCTGGCCCAGGAGAGCTGCAAGGGCTCCTTTTGAGCGCTGCTTGCAGGGCCCAAGAGAGGGGGCTTCAGTCCCAGCCATGGTTCATCCTGGCCGCACTTGGCCCCAGCAGCTTTTGGCAGGGTGAGAACAGGGATGTTGTGCCACGCAGGGAACAGAAACAGCTGCCAGGGCTGCTGCTAAAGGAACCAGGAGCTGGTTGGGCAGCAGCAGTGCCTGGAGCAGACAGTGTTTGTGAGGAGCTGAGCCCAGGGGCTGCTGGCCAAGGCCGAGGCCCAGGGAGCATTTCTCAGCTGGCAGGGCGGCCTGAGAAGGGAGGGGGAATGCAGCAGCACAGGGCCCATGGAACCAAGGGACCATTGTGACACCGTGGCGCCCTGATAGACCAAGGGGCCCTGGTGACACTGTGGGGCCCTGTGAGAACAAGGGACATTGGGACATTGTCACACCCCATGGAACCAAAGGTCCACTGTGACATTGCAAGGCCTCATGGAACCATGGAACCTTGAAAGACCATTGAGACACTTCACAACCTCATGGAACCAAGGGGCTGTTGTGGCACTGAGGAGACTCATGGAATCATGGAGACCATTGTGACACTACGAGGCCCCATGGAATAAGCAAAGCATTGTGACGCTGTGGGGCACCATGGAACCAAGGAGACCATTGTGACACTGTGGGGCACCATGAAACCAAGAGGCCTTTTGTGACCCTGCAGGGCTGCATGGAACCAAGGGGCCATTGTGACATTGCCAGGCCTTCTGTCATCAGTGGTGCATTGTGACACTAAGAAACCAAGGGGGACCATTGTGACACTGCAGGGCTTCATGGAACCAAAGCTCCAGGGTGACACAGAGAGGCCGCCTCATCAATGCTCCATTGTGACACCGTGGAGCCAACGGAGACCATTGTGACACCAAAAACCCTCATGGTCCAAAGGCCCATTGTGACATTGCAGGGCTCACGGAACAGAGGAGTGACATGACATTGTGAGGCCTGTGGAAGCACAGAGACCATTGTGGCACTTCAAGGCCTCATGGAATCCTTGGGGCCTTTGTGACACCGCTGACCTTCAGGAAGCTGGGAGCCATTGTGAAACTGTGGGACCCCATGGAACCAAGGCAGCCTTGTGACACCTCAGGGCCCCATAAAACCAAGGGGACACAGAACAGGTCTGGCTGGTTTGGCCTCCCGTGGGCCACCTGACTGGTCCAGCTGACCTTGGCATGTTGAGGGTCTCTTCTCATCTGCTGCTGAAACACTGGGGCTCCGTGCTTTCCTTCCTGTGGTAAAGAACTGTCCTTCTCCTCCAGGCCATGACCAGAACTGGGATTTCAAAACCAAATTCCCTTCTATCCAGGCATTGTTCCCATAGCAATATTGCCAGGACAAGTCTGTCTGCCTGTGCTTTCACAAGGGTCACCTCTCATCTGTGCCCAAAACCCTGGGGAAGGCTCTGTGCTTTCCTTCCTATGGAAGAGAACTGTCCTTCCTGGCCAGGTTCCCGTGTTCCAAATTTGGGTCCACCTCCAACACTGCCTATTGGGACAGACTGGAGGAGATTGTTGGCTTGGATCATTTCATGTGTGGGGGAGGAAGGGGCAGGTCCAGCTTTGCCCTGCCCGGTGAGCCCAGCCCTGCCCTGCCCTGGAACCCCAATCCCCCAGAGCCTCCATCCCAGCCCCGCAGTGTCTGCCAGCCCCTGGCACAGCACAGGCAATGCTCCACAGCCACCTCTGCAGCCCCCAGCCCAGCTCCTGAGGGACCAAATGACCCCAGTCCCCACCTGGGGAAGGGCCCAGGAAGACCAAGGGGTATTTAAGTCTGACCACAAGGCAAGCACACATCTTGACCCTCCCTCCTCTTGCAATTTCCATCTGAACAACACTGGAATCCAGGTGGGGGTGCTTCTCTGTATCTTATATGTCTTTTCTTTCTTTCTGTGTCTACTTCTCCTATTTCTTTCTCTGCAAATTTTGATTACCTTAAAAAATGGAATGGGCATAGAGATTCTGAAGTTGAATGGGCCAAGTTAATGCTTTGAGAAGTGTGTTTTGCTGATTGAATGTTACAATGTACCTTTTGGCCAAAGTTTCTCTGATTTTCTAAATTTACCAATAAAATCTGGTCAGTTGTTTTGAGCCCTGAGGATCTCTGGTAGCTATTTCTCCAGTACATCC
>JALJVW010000606.1:0-16104 GCA_024865655.1 Emberiza elegans | reverse complement strand
CCTCTTCTGTGATGTCACAGCCGGTTCTGTCATGTTACTCAGACATCCAGCGATGTCACAACCCAGTCTGATGTCACAGAGCCACCCCTCCATTGCCACCTGTAATGTCACTGCACACACTATGACCTCACACCCTGCTCTGTAACGTCACTGCACACACCATGACCATCACAGCCTGCTCCATGATTTCACACAGACCCCTCTATGATGCTGAGCTGCTCCATGACCTCACACAACAAACTCTGTGATGTCAGAGCCCAGTCTGTGAGCTCACACAGCCCACCTGTGCTGTCACACAGCCCCCTTGCTGACATCCAGCTGCTCTGTGCCTCTAGGACACAGCCACAGAGGTGCTGCTGTGACACAGCCCCCTCTGGGCCATGGCACAGCCCCTGCCAGTGCTGAGCCCCTGGGAGCTCAGTCTGTGCCCTGCTGGTGTCCCTGAGGGGCCCTGGCAGTGCCCCAGCCCTGCTGGGCTCCTGCACAGGAGCTGCTCCTGCCCAGAGCTGTCTCTCTGCAGCGCTGCCCTTGCCAGCAGCTGCCTCTGGGCCAGGAGCCCGCCCAGCTCAGCAGCACAGACACAGCACAGGGACTTCAATGACCCTCTGGGCCTTTGGTGCTTTTTGCATCACACTCATCAGTGCCTCCGAGTGTGCTCCAAACCTCCTCAAAAACTCAAAATCAGATTCAAAGTCCAAACTTCCTTTAACTCTAAATGGCTCCCACTGAGGGACATAAACTCATATGAAAGTGTCCCCAGGTTGCAGGTAGGGCAGAACACTGGTACTTTGACACAGTGTCAGTTGAGATTGCACATATCAATGTATTACAGGAAGAAAAACCTAAGCAGGACCTCACAAATGTTTTCTCACTGTCTTTTTAAATATGTTACATCTAGTTGGAATACACGTCGAGCCTCTGGAGCAGTAGAATTCAGCAGCAGCCTCTGCAAGTTGCTGAGGATGTCAGCAGCCCCCACTGAGCCAGCCCTGCCCAGAGACCGTGGGGGAATGGGCAGACAAGGAGAGCGTCCCCGGGGCTGGGCAAGCAGCACTCAGAGGCACCAGGGGCTGCAGCTGGGAAATGGAGGTGGAATGGGGCTGGGAAAGCCCTGCCTGGGCTGTGCCAAGCAGGACACACAAGCCCGCACTCCCATGCCCCAAAACAATTCTTTCCATGAGACATTTTAAAGGAATTACAATTATTGGTGTCCTCTGAGTTGGATGTACTGAGAAATACCTACCAGAGATCCTCAGGAGCTCAAAACAACTGACCAGATTTTATTGGTAAATTTAGAAAATCAGAGAAACTTTGGCCAAAAGGTACATTGTAACATTCAATCAGCAAAACACACTTCTCAAAGCATTAACTTGGCCCATTCAACTTCAGAATCTCTATGCCCATTCCATTTTAAGGTAATCAAAATTTGCAGAGAGAAAGAAATAGGAGAAGTAGACACAGAAAGAAAGAAAGACATATAAGATACAGAGAAGCACCCCCACCTGGATTCCAGTGTTGTTCAGATGGAAATTGCAAGAGGAGGGAGGGTCAAGATGTGTGCTTGCCTTGTGGTCAGACTTAAATACCCTTGGTCTTCCTGGGCCCTTCCCCAGGTGGGGACTGGGGTCATTTGGTCCCTCAGGAGCTGGGCTGGGGCTGCAGAGGTGGCTGTGGAGCATTGCCTGTGCTGTGCCAGGGGCTGGCAGACACTGCGGGGCTGGGATGGAGGCTCTGGGGATTGGGGTTCCAGGGCAGGGCAGGGCTGGGCTCACTGGGCAGGGCAAAGCTGGACCTGCCCCTTCCTCCCCACACATGAAATGATCCAAGCCAACAATCTCCCCAGTCTGTCCCAATAGGCAGTGTTGGAGGTGGACCCAAATTTGAGACACGGGAACCTGGCCAGGAAGGACAGTTCTCTTCCATAGGAAGGAAAGCACAGAGCCTTCCCCAGGGTTTTGGGCACAGATGAGAGGTGACCCTTGTGAAAGCACAGGCAGACAGACTTGTCCTGGCAATATTGCTATGGGAACAATGCCTGATAGAAGGGAATTTGGTTTTGAAATCCCAGTTCTGGTCATGGCCTGGAGGAGAAGGACAGTTCTTACCACAGGAAGGAAAGCACGGAGCCCCAGTGTTTCAGCAGCAGATGAGAAGAGACCCTCAACATGCCAAGGTCAGCTGGACCAGTCAGGTGGCCCACGGGAGGCCAAACCAGCCAGACCTGTTCTGTGTCCCCTTGGTTTTATGGGGCCCTGAGGTGTCACAAGGCTGCCTTGGTTCCATGGGGTCCCACAGTTTCACAATGGCTCCCAGCTTCCTGAAGGTCCCACAGGTGTCACAAAGGCCCCAAGGATTCCATGAGGCCTTGAAGTGCCACAATGGTCTCTGTGCTTCCACAGGCCTCACAATGTCATGTCACCCTCTGTTCCGTGAGCCCTGCAATGTCACAATGGGCCTTTGGACCATGAGGGTTTGTGGTGTCACAATGGTCTCCGTTGGCTCCACGGTGTCACAATGGAGCATTGATGAGAGGCGGCCTCTGTGTCACCCTGGAGCTTTGGTTCCATGAAGCCCTGCAGTGTCACAATGGTCCCCTTGGTTTCTTAGTGTCACAATGCACCACTGATGACAGAAGGCCTGGCAATGTCACAATGGCCCCTTGGTTCCATGCAGCCCTGCAGGGTCACAAAGGCCTCTTGGTTTCATGGTGCCCCACAGTGTCACAATGGTCTCCTTGGTTCCATGGTGCCCCACAGCGTCACAATGCTTTGCTTATTCCATGGGGCCTCGTAGTGTCACAATGGTCTCCATGATTCCATGAGTCTCCCCAGTGCCACAACAGCCCCTTGGTTCCATGAGGTTGTGAAGTGTCTCAATGGTCTTTCCAAGGTTCCATGGTTCCATGAGGCCTTGCAATGTCACAGTGGACCTTTGGTTCCATGGGGTGTGACAATGTCCCAATGTCCCTTGTTCTCACAGGGCCCCACAGTGTCACCAGGGCCCCTTGGTCTATCAGGGCGCCACGGTGTCACAATGGTCCCTTGGTTCCATGGGCCCTGTGCTGCTGCATTCCCCCCCCTTCTCAGGCCGCCCTGCCAGCTGAGAAATGCTCCCTGGGCCTCGGCCTTGGCCAACAGCCCCTGGGCTCAGCTCCTCACAAACACTGTCTGCTCCAGGCACTGCTGCTGCCCAACCAGCCCCTGGTTCCTTTAGCAGCAGCCCTGGCAGCTGTTTCTGTTCCCTGCGTGGCACAACATCCCTGTTCTCACCCTGCCAAAGAAAGCTGCTGGTGCCAAGTGCGGCCAGGATGAACCATGGCTGGGACTGAAGCCCTCTCTTGGGGCCCTGCAAGCAGCGCCCCAAAAGGAGCCCTTGCAGCCTCCTGGGCCAGCCACCCCTCGCAGTGGGGCCTCCCAGCCGGGAACTCTCCCGCTTGCTGCACTCGGGGATCCTGAACAACGACGGAGCCTGGGCCGATCCCCCCACCCTCCAGGCTCAGCCCTTGCCCGCTGGGAGATGCCAAAACATCCTCAGGGAGCATTCCCTGCCCTCAGGGAATTGCTCACAGGTGCCTTGCACTGACTCTTGGTGTCTGTGTGCACACAGGAGTGCCTGTGCTGGGGAAATGTGGCACAAATGCTGCTCTCTGAGGGCTTGGAGTGCCTTGAGAGCTGAGCCAGTCAGGCCTGCAAGTGATGGTGAGTCACAAGCTGTAAGCTGAGTTCAATGCTGCTAAGAGTTGTTCTTTTGCTGTTGTTACATTGAATAGAAGTTATAAGCTGTTGAATATTGTTAAGTTTTATTGCAGAGCTACATCATTAAGTCCTAGGTTACAAGTAAGGTTAAATACTGTTAAGTGCTGTTCTTTTGCTAAATGCTGAAGTCTAAGGTATCAGTCAAGTCCTGGTTTTGGTTCATTTCTTCTTTGACTGGATTTTGTTTGGTTTTTGTTGCTTTGTTTCTTTGGTGTGCCTAGAGTGCCCAGTCAGGAGCAGAGTGACTTTTGCCAAGGAACCTGTGCTGCTCTCCCTTAATATTCAATCTGGTTTTTGCTGATTCCTTGCTGGGGATTTTTTCAGCGCCTCAGCCCCTCGTTTGTAAGAGGGTGAAGGAGCCCTGGCCCAGGCTCTGGCCCTGGGGGACACGGGGATGCTGCCGGGGGTCCCTGTCCCCTGTGCCACCCCCAGGGCCCCGCCCCCCGCCCCGTGTCAGGCTCTGGGCTCGATCTCGTGGAACATCCTCTGGGGAGGCTGGGGGGCCAGGGGGACCTGGGGGACAGGGGACCCCGCTGTGCACGAGCAGGGTTGACTGCTCTGGGGGAACTGTGAGGGGGGCCGGGGCAGAGGGACCTCCCCAGTGACCTCACACAGCCCCTGTCATGTCACAGAGCCATCTGTGATTCCACAGAACCACCTATGATGTCACACAGGCCCTGTGATGTTAAAGCCCAGCATGGGATGAAACAAATCCCCATGTGATGTCACAGAGCCAATGCTGGATATCACTCTGGGCTGTCACACAGCTGCAGTCTGAGGTCACAAATCACCCCTGGATGTCACGGTCTCTTCTGTGATGTCACAGCCGGTTCTGTCATGTTACTCAGACATCCAGCGATGTCACAACCCAGTCTGATGTCACAGAGCCACCCTCCATGATGGTACAGTCTGCTCTATGGCCTTACACCCTACTCTATGATGTCACAGCCACCTCTGCGATGTCACAAGTCCATCAGCGATGTCACACAACCCTCTCTGTGATGCCATACTGCCACTCTGTAATGTCACTGCACACACTATGACCTCACACCCTGCTCTGTAACGTCACTGCACACACCATGACCATCACAGCCTGCTCCATGATTTCACACAGACCCCCTCTATGATGCTGGAGCTGCCCATGACCTCACACAACAAACTCTGTGATGTCAGAGCCCAGTCTGTGAGCTCACACAGCCCACTCTGTGCTGTCACACAGCCCCTTGCTGACATGCCAGCTGCTCTGTGCCTCTAGGACACAGCCACAGAGGTGCTGCTGTGACACAGCCCCTCTGGGCCATGGCACAGCCCCTGCCAGTGCTGAGCCCCTGGGAGCTCAGTCTGTGCCCTGCTGGTGTCCCTGAGGGGCCCTGGCAGTGCCCCAGCCCTGCTGGGCTCTGCACAGGAGCTGCTCCTGCCCAGAGCTGTCTCTCTGCAGCGCTGCCCTTGCCAGCAGCTGCCTCTGGGCCAGGAGCCCGGCCCAGCTCAGCAGCACAGACACAGCACAGGGACTTCAATGACCCTCTGGGCCTTTGGTGCTTTTGCATCACACTCATCAGTGCCTCCGAGTGTGCTCCAAACCTCCTCAAAACTCAAAATCAGATTCAAAGTCCAAACTTCCTTTAACTCTAAATGGCTCCCACTGAGGGACATAACTCATATGAAAGTGTCCCCAGGTTGCAGGTAGGGCAGAACACTGGTACTTTGACACAGTGTCAGTTGGAGATTGCACATATCAATGTATTACAGGAAGAAAAAACCTAAGCAGGACCTCACAAATGTTTTCTCACTGTCTTTTTAAATATGTTACATTCAGTTGGAATACACGTCGAGCCTCTGAGCAGTAGAATTCAGCAGCAGCCTCTGCAAGTTGCTGAGGATGTCAGCAGCCCCCACTGAGCCAGCCCTGCCCAGAGACCGTGGGGAATGGGCAGACAAGGAGAGCGTCCCCGGGCTGGGCAAGCAGCACTCAGAGGCACCAGGGGCTGCAGCTGGGAAATGGAGGTGGAATGGGGCTGGGAAAGCCCTGCCTGGGCTGTGCCAAGCAGGACACACAAGCCCGCACCCCATGCCCCAAACAATTTTTTCCATGAGACATTTTAAAGGAATTACAATTATTGGTGTCCTCTGAGTTGGATGTACTGAGAAATAGCTACCAGAGATCCTCAGGAGCTCAAAACAACTGACCAGATTTTATTGGTAAATTTAGAAAATCAGAGAAACTTTGGCAAAAGGTACATTGTAACATTCAATCAGCAAAACACACTTCTCAAAGCATTAACTTGGCCCATTCAACTTCAGAATCTCTATGCCCATTCCATTTTAAGGTAATCAAAATTTGCAGAGAGAAAGAAATAGGAGAAGTAGACACAGAAAGAAAGAAAGACATATAAGATACAGAGAAGCACCCCACCTGGATTCCAGTGTTGTTCAGATGGAAATTGCAAGAGGAGGGAGGGTCAAGATGTGTGCTTGCCTTGTGGTCAGACTTAAATACCCCTTGGTCTTCCTGGGCCCTTCCCCAGGTGGGGACTGGGGTCATTTGGTCCCTCAGGAGCTGGGCTGGGGGCTGCAGAGGTGGCTGTGGAGCATTGCCTGTGCTGTGCCAGGGGCTGGCAGACACTGCGGGGCTGGGATGGAGGCTCTGGGGGATTGGGGTTCCAGGGCAGGGCAGGGCTGGGCTCACCGGGCAGGGCAAAGCTGGACCTGCCCCTTCCTCCCCACACATGAAATGATCCAAGCCAACAATCTCCTCCAGTCTGTCCCAATAGGCAGTGTTGGAGGTGGACCCAAATTTGGAGACACGGGAACCTGGCCAGGAAGGACAGTTCTCTTCCATAGGAAGGAAAGCACAGAGCCTTCCCCAGGGTTTTGGGCACAGATGAGAGGTGACCCTTGTGAAAGCACAGGCAGACAGACTTGTCCTGGCAATATTGCTATGGGAACAATGCCTGGATAGAAGGGAATTTGGTTTTGAAATCCCAGTTCTGGTCATGGCCTGGAGGAGAAGGACAGTTCTTTACCACAGGAAGGAAAGCACGGAGCCCCAGTGTTTCAGCAGCAGATGAGAAGAGACCTCAACATGCCAAGGTCAGCTGGACCAGTCAGGTGGCCCACGGGAGGCCAAACCAGCCAGACCTGTTCTGTGTCCCCTTGGTTTTATGGGGCCCTGAGGTGTCACAAGGCTGCCTTTGGTTCCATGGGGTCCCACAGTTTCACAATGGCTCCCAGCTTCCTGAAGGTCCCATGGTGTCACAAAGGCCCCAAGGATTCCATGAGGCCTTGAAGTGCCACAATGGTCTCTGTGCTTCCACAGGCCTCACAATGTCATGTCACCTCTGTTCCGTGAGCCCTGCAATGTCACAATGGGCCTTTGGACCATGAGGGTTTGTGGTGTCACAATGGTCTCCGTTGGCTCCACGGTGTCACAATGGAGCATTGATGAGAGGCGGCCTCTGTGTCACCCTGGAGCTTTGGTTCCATGAAGCCCTGCAGTGTCACAATGGTCCCCTTGGTTTCTTAGTGTCACAATGCACCACTGATGACAGAAGGCCTGGCAATGTCACAATGGCCCCTTGGTTCCATGCAGCCCTGCAGGGTCACAAAGGCCTCTTGGTTTCATGGTGCCCCACAGTGTCACAATGGTCTCCTTGGTTCCATGGTGCCCCACAGCGTCACAATGCTTTGCTTATTCCCATGGGGCCTCGTAGTGTCACAATGGTCTCCATGATTCCATGAGTCTCCTCAGTGCCACAACAGCCCCTTGGTTCCATGAGGTTGTGAAGTGTCTCAATGGTCTTTCCAAGGTTCCATGGTTCCATGAGGCCTTGCAATGTCACAGTGGACCTTTGGTTCCATGGGTGTGACAATGTCCCAATGTCCCTTGTTCTCACAGGGCCCCACAGTGTCACCATGGCCCCTTGGTCTATCAGGGCGCCACGGTGTCACAATGGTCCCTTGGTTCCATGGGCCCTGTGCTGCTGCATTCCCCCCCCTTCTCAGGCCGCCCTGCCAGCTGAGAAATGCTCCTGGGCCTCGGCCTTGGCCAACAGCCCCTGGGCTCAGCTCCTCACAAACACTGTCTGCTCCAGGCACTGCTGCTGCCCAACCAGCCCCTGGTTCCTTTAGCAGCAGCCCTGGCAGCTGTTTCTGTTCCCTGCGTGGCACAACATCCCTGTTCTCACCCTGCCAAAGAAAGCTGCTGGTGCCAAGTGCGGCCAGGATGAACCATGGCTGGGACTGAAGCCCTCTCTTGGGGCCCTGCAAGCAGCGCCCAAAAGGAGCCCTTGCAGCCTCCTGGGCCAGCCACTCCCTCGCAGTGGGGCCTCCCAGGCGGGAACTCTCCCGCTTGCTGCACTCGGGATCCTGAACAACGACGGAGCCTGGGCCGATCCCCCACCTCCAGGCTCAGCCCTTTGCCCGCTGGGGAGATGCCAAAACATCCTCAGGGAGCATTCCCTGCCCTCAGGGAATTGCTCACAGGTGCCTTGCACTGACTCTTGGTGTCTGTGTGCACACAGGAGTGCCTGTGCTGGGGAAATGTGGCACAAATGCTGCCTCTGAGGGCTTGGAGTGCCTTGGAGAGCTGAGCCAGTCAGGCCTGCAAGTGATGGTGAGTCACAAGCTGTAAGCTGAGTTCAATGCTGCTAAGAGTTGTTCTTTTGCTAAGTTGTTACATTGAATAGAAGTTATAAGCTGTTGAATATTGTTAAGTTTTATTGCAGAGCTACATCATTAAGTCCTAGGTTACAAGTAAGGTTAAATACTGTTAAGTGCTGTTCTTTTGCTAAATGCTGAAGTCTAAGGTATCAGTCAAGTCCTGGTTTTGGTTCATTTTCTTTTTGACTGGATTTTGTTTGGTTTTTTTGTTGCTTTGTTTCTTTGGTGTGCCTAGAGTGCCCAGTCAGGAGCAGAGTGACTTTGCCAAGGAACTCTGTGCTGCTCTCCTTAATATTCAATCTGGTTTTTGCTGATTCCTTGCTGGGGATTTTTTCAGCGCCTCAGCCCCTCGTTTGTAAGAGGGTGAAGGAGCCCTGGCCCAGGCTCTGG
Organism: Emberiza elegans; assembly: GCA_024865655.1. NCBI lineage: Eukaryota > Metazoa > Chordata > Aves > Passeriformes > Fringillidae > Emberiza > Emberiza elegans. The sequence continues at coordinate 7,300 of JALJVW010000606.1, read as the reverse complement.
CCCTGGGGGACACGGGGATGCTGCCGGGGGTCCCTGTCCCCTGTGCCACCCCCAGGGCCCCCGCCCCCGGCCCCGTGTCAGGCTCTGGGCTCGATCTCGTGGAACATCCTCTGGGGAGGCTGGGGGGCCAGGGGACCTGGGGGACAGGGGACCCTGCTGTGCACGAGCAGGGTTGGACTGCTCTGGGGGGAACTGTGAGGGGGGCCGGGCAGAGGGACCTCCTCCCCAGTGACCTCACACAGCCCCTGTCATGTCACAGAGCCATCTGTGATTCCACAGAACCACCTATGATGTCACACAGGCCCTGTGATGTTAAAGCCCAGCATGGGATGAAACAAATCCCCATGTGATGTCACAGAGCCAATGCTGATATCACTCTGGGCTGTCACACAGCTGCAGTCTGAGGTCACAAATCACCCTGGATGTCACGGTCTCTTCTGTGATGTCACAGCCGGTTCTGTCATGTTACTCAGACATCCAGCGATGTCACAACCCAGTCTGATGTCACAGAGCCACCCTCCATGATGGTACAGTCTGCTCTATGGCCTTACACCCTACTCTATGATGTCACAGCCACCTCTGCGATGTCACAAGTCCATCAGCGATGTCACACAACCCTCTCTGTGATGCCATACTGCCACCTGTAATGTCACTGCACACACTATGACCTCACACCCTGCTCTGTAACGTCACTGCACACACCATGACCATCACAGCCTGCTCCATGATTTCACACAGACCCCTCTATGATGCTGGAGCTGCTCCATGACCTCACACAACAAACTCTGTGATGTCAGAGCCCAGTCTGTGAGCTCACACAGCCCACTCTGTGCTGTCACACAGCCCCTTGCTGACATGCCAGCTGCTCTGTGCCTCTAGGACACAGCCACAGAGGTGCTGCTGTGACACAGCCCCCTCTGGGCCATGGCACAGCCCCCCTGCCAGTGCTGAGCCCCTGGGAGCTCAGTCTGTGCCCTGCTGGTGTCCCTGAGGGGCCCTGGCAGTGCCCCAGCCCTGCTGGGCTCTGCACAGGAGCTGCTCCTGCCCAGAGCTGTCTCTCTGCAGCGCTGCCTTGCCAGCAGCTGCCTCTGGGCCAGGAGCCCGGCCCAGCTCAGCAGCACAGACACAGCACAGGGACTTCAATGACCCTCTGGGCCTTTGGTGTTTTTTGCATCACACTCATCAGTGCCTCCGAGTGTGCTCCAAACCTCCTCAAAAACTCAAAACAAATCAGATTCAAAGTCCAAACTTCCTTTAACTCTAAATGGCTCCCACTGAGGGACATAACTCATATGAAAGTGTCCCCAGGTTGCAGGTAGGGCAGAACACTGGTACTTTGACACAGTGTCAGCTGGAGATTGCACATATCAATGTATTACAGGAAGAAAAACCTAAGCAGGACCTCACAAATGTTTTCTCACTGTCTTTTTAAATATGTTACATTCAGTTGGAATACACGCCGAGCCTCTGGAGCAGTAGAATTCAGCAGCAGCCTCTGCAAGTTGCTGAGGATGTCAGCAGCCCCCACTGAGCCAGCCCTGCCCAGAGACCGTGGGGAAATGGGCAGACAAGGAGAGCGTCCCCCTGGCTGGGCAAGCAGCACTCAGAGGCACCAGGGGCTGCAGCTGGGAAATGGAGTGTGGAATGGGGCTGGGAAAGCCCTGCCTGGGCTGTGCCAAGCAGGACACACAAGCCCGCACTCCCATGCCCCAAACAATTCTTTCCATGAGACATTTTAAAGGAATTACAATTATTGGTGTCCTCTGAGTTGGATGTACTGGAGAAATAGCTACCAGAGATCCTCAGGAGCTCAAAACAACTGACCAGATTTTATTGGTAAATTTAGAAAATCAGAGAAACTTTGGCAAAAGGTACATTGTAACATTCAATCAGCAAAACACACTTCTCAAAGCATTAACTTGGCCCATTGCACTTCAGAATCTCTATGCCCATTCCATTTTAAGGTAATCAAAATTTGCAGAGAGAAAGAAATAGGAGAAGTAGACACAGAAAGAAAGAAAGACATATAAGATACAGAGAAGCACCCCCACCTGGATTCCAGTGTTGTTCAGATGGAAATTGCAAGAGGAGGGAGGGTCAAGATGTGTGCTTGCCTTGTGGTCAGACTTAAATACCCCTTGGTCTTCCTGGGCCCTTCCCCCAGGTGGGGACTGGGGTCATTTGGTCCCTCAGGAGCTGGGCTGGGGGCTGCAGAGGTGGCTGTGGAGCATTGCCTGTGCTGTGCCAGGGGCTGGCAGACACTGCGGGGCTGGGATGGAGGCTCTGGGGGGATTGGGGTTCCAGGGCAGGGCAGGGCTGGGCTCACCGGGCAGGGCAAAGCTGGACCTGCCCCTTCCTCCCCACACATGAAATGATCCAAGCCAACAATCTCCTCCAGTCTGTCCCAATAGGCAGTGTTGGAGGTGGACCCAAATTTGGAGACACGGGAACCTGGCCAGGAAGGAGAGTTCTCTTCCATAGGAAGGAAAGCACAGAGCCTTCCCCAGGGTTTTGGGCACAGATGAGAGGTGACCCTTGTGAAAGCACAGGCAGACAGACTTGTCCTGGCAATATTGCTATGGGAACAATGCCTGGATAGAAGGGAATTTGGTTTTGAAATCCCAGTTCTGGTCATGGCCTGGAGGAGAAGGACAGTTCTTTACCACAGGAAGGAAAGCACGGAGCCCCAGTGTTTCAGCAGCAGATGAGAAGAGACCCTCAACATGCCAAGGTCAGCTGGACCAGTCAGGTGGCCCACGGGAGGCCAAACCAGCCAGACCTGTTCTGTGTCCCCTTGGTTTTATGGGGCCCCTGAGGTGTCACAAGGCTGCCTTTGGTTCCATGGGGTCCCACAGTTTCACAATGGCTCCCAGCTTCCTGAAGGTCCCATGGGTGTCACAAAGGCCCCAAGGATTCCATGAGGCCTTGAAGTGCCACAATGGTCTCTGTGCTTCCACAGGCCTCACAATGTCATGTCACCCTCTGTTCCGTGAGCCCTGCAATGTCACAATGGGCCTTTGGACCATGAGGGTTTGTGGTGTCACAATGGTCTCCGTTGGCTCCACGGTGTCACAATGGAGCATTGATGAGAGGCGGCCTCTGTGTCACCCTGGAGCTTTGGTTCCATGAAGCCCTGCAGTGTCACAATGGTCCCCTTGGTTTCTTAGTGTCACAATGCACCACTGATGACAGAAGGCCTGGCAATGTCACAATGGCCCCTTGGTTCCATGCAGCCCTGCAGGGTCACAAAGGCCTCTTGGTTTCATGGTGCCCCACAGTGTCACAATGGTCTCCTTGGTTCCATGGTGCCCCACAGCGTCACAATGCTTTGCTTATTCCATGGGGCCTCGTAGTGTCACAATGGTCTCCATGATTCCATGAGTCTCCCTCAGTGCCACAACAGCCCCTTGGTTCCATGAGGTTGTGAAGTGTCTCAATGGTCTTTCCAAGGTTCCATGGTTCCATGAGGCCTTGCAATGTCACAGTGGACCTTTTTGGTTCCATGGGGTGTGACAATGTCCCAATGTCCCTTGTTCTCACAGGGCCCCACAGTGTCACCATGGCCCCTTGGTCTATCAGGGCGCCACGGTGTCACAATGGTCCCTTGGTTCCATGGGCCCTGTGCTGCTGCATTCCCCCCCCTTCTCAGGCCGCCCTGCCAGCTGAGAAATGCTCCTGGGCCTCGGCCTTGGCCAACAGCCCCTGGGCTCAGCTCCTCACAAACACTGTCTGCTCCAGGCACTGCTGCTGCCCAACCAGCCCCTGGTTCCTTTAGCAGCAGCCCTGGCAGCTGTTTCTGTTCCCTGCGTGGCACAACATCCCTGTTCTCACCCTGCCAAAGAAAGCTGCTGGGGCCAAGTGCGGCCAGGATGAACCATGGCTGGGACTGAAGCCCCTCTCTTGGGGCCCTGCAAGCAGCGCCCCAAAAGGAGCCCTTGCAGCCTCCTGGGCCAGCCACTCCCTCGCAGTGGGGCCTCCCCCAGCCGGGAACTCTCCCGCTTGCTGCACTCAGGGATCCTGAACAACGACGGAGCCTGGGCCGATCCCCCACCTCCAGGCTCAGCCCTTTGCCCGCTGGGGAGATGCCAAACATCCTCAGGGAGCATTCCCTGCCCTCAGGGAATTGCTCACAGGTGCCTTGCACTGACTCTTGGTGTCTGTGTGCACACAGGAGTGCCTGTGCTGGGGAAATGTGGCACAAATGCTGCTCTCTGAGGGCTTGGAGTGCCTTGGAGAGCTGAGCCAGTCAGGCCTGCAAGTGATGGTGAGTCACAAGCTGTAAGCTGAGTTCAATGCTGCTAAGAGTTGTTCTTTTGCTAAGTTGTTACATTGAATAGAAGTTATAAGCTGTTGAATATTGTTAAGTTTTATTGCAGAGCTACATCATTAAGTCCTAGGTTACAAGTAAGGTTAAATACTGTTAAGTGCTGTTCTTTTGCTAAATGCTGAAGTCTAAGGTATCAGTCAAGTCCTGGTTTTGGTTCATTTCTTCTTTGACTGGATTTTGTTTGGTTTTTGTTGCTTTGTTTCTTTTGGTGTGCCTAGAGTGCCCAGTCAGGAGCAGAGTGACTTTGCCAAGGAACTCTGTGCTGCTCTCCCTTAATATTCAATCTGGTTTTTGCTGATTCCTTGCTGGGGATTTTTCAGCGCCTCAGCCCCTCGTTTGTAAGAGGGTGAAGGAGCCCTGGCCCAGGCTCTGGCCCTGGGGACACGGGGATGCTGCCGGGGGTCCCTGTCCCCTGTGCCACCCCCAGGGCCCCGGCCCCCCGGCCCCATGTCAGGCTCTGGGCTCGATCTCGTGGAACATCCTCTGGGGGAGGCTGGGGGGCCAAAGGGACCTGGGGGGACAGGGGACCCCGCTGTGCACGAGCAGGGTTGGACTGCTCTGGGGAACTGTGAGGGGGGCCGGGGCAGAGGGACCTCCCCAGTGACCTCACACAGCCCCTGTCATGTCACAGAGCCATCTGTGATTCCACAGAACCACCTATGATGTCACACAGGCCCTGTGATGTTAAAGCCCAGCATGGGATGAAACAAATCCCCATGTGATGTCACAGAGCCAATGCTGATATCACCTGGGCTGTCACACAGCTGCAGTCTGAGGTCACAAATCACCCCTGGATGTCACGGTCTCTTCTGTGATGTCACAGCCGGTTCTGTCATGTTACTCAGACATCCAGCGGTGTCACAACCCAGTCTGATGTCACAGAGCCACCCTCCATGATGGTACAGTCTGCTCTATGGCCTTACACCCTACTCTATGATGTCACAGCCACCTCTGCGATGTCACAAGTCCATCAGCGATGTCACACAACCCTCTCTGATGCCATACTGCCACTCTGTAATGTCACTGCACACACTATGACCTCACACCCTGCTCTGTAACGTCACTGCACACACCATGACCATCACAGCCTGCTCCATGATTTCACACAGACCCCTCTATGATGCTGGAGCTGCTCCATGACCTCACACAACAAACTCTGTGATGTCAGAGCCCAGTCTGTGAGCTCACACAGCCCACTCTGTGCTGTCACACAGCCCCTTGCTGACATCCCAGCTGCTCTGTGCCTCTAGGACACAGCCACAGAGGTGCTGCTGTGACACAGCCCCTCTGGGCCATGGCACAGCCCCTGCCAGTGCTGAGCCCCTGGGAGCTCAGTCTGTGCCCTGCTGGTGTCCCTGAGGGGCCCTGGCAGTGCCCCAGCCCTGCTGGGCTCTGCACAGGAGCTGCTCCTGCCCAGAGCTGTCTCTCTGCAGCGCTGCTCCTTGCCAGCAGCTGCCTCTGGGCCAGGAGCCCGGCCCAGCTCAGCAGCACAGACACAGCACAGGGACTTCAATGACCCTCTGGGCCTTTGGTGCTCTTTGCATCACACTCATCAGTGCCTCCGAACAATGCTCCAAACCTCCTCAAAAACTCAAAATCAGATTCAAAGTCCAAACTTCCTTTAACTCTAAATGGCTCCCACTGAGGGACAGAACTCATATGAAAGTGTCCCCAGGTTGCAGGTAGGGCAGAACACTGGTACTTTGACACAGTGTCAGCTGGAGATTGCACATATCAATGTATTACAGGAAGAAAAACCTAAGCAGGACCTCACAAATGTTTTCTCACTGTCTTTTTAAATATGTTACATTCAGTTGGAATACACGTCGAGCCTCTGAGCAGTAGAATTCAGCAGCAGCCTCTGCAAGTTGCTGAGGATGTCAGCAGCCCCCACTGAGCCAGCCCTGCCCAGAGACCGTGGGGAATGGGCAGACAAGGAGAGCGTCCCCGGGCTGGGCAAGCAGCACTCAGAGGCACCAGGGGCTGCAGCTGGGAAAATGGAGTATGGAATGGGGCTGGGAAAGCCCTGCCTGCGCTGTGCCAAGCAGGACACACAAGCCCGGACTCCCATACCCCAAGCATTTCTTTCAATGAGACATGATTAGCATACGCTTAATAAAAGCTTATTAACACATGCTCCAGTCTAAGCATGTCACTCAGAGAAGGTATAACAATATTGATGCTTTTTTTTACTGTGACAGAAACATGGGTACACTGGTTCTGCAATTTTAAAATCATCAGGCAATAAAAATATAAGAAGCAATGCCACACTTTTTATTTTATAAAATGGAGATCAGAATGGGTTTCAGTAATTCTTCTTGCTCCTATTCATTTGAAATTAGAGTACCTAACTGTTTTTTTCTCAAAATGCCACTTCAAGTGATGCTTTATTGCCTTCGGCTATGAAAGAGGACAATACATTTTAATTTGTATTGCTATAATTAAGCCTGAAATTTGATTTGATTTGATTTTTATATAGTCTCCTGGTCAGGCATTGTGATGATGATATTTTGCTGTTCAGAATTCAGGACTACAAAAATACTATTTTGGCCAGAGTAATGTGACGGGTGATGCAAGATTTGCAGTTCTAACAGGTTAACAAGTGTTATTTTCTCTCTGTCACTTTCACCAATCTCATCAGAAGAAGACCTTATCATAGTTTTATTTGTTGTTTGTTTTTTTTTTTTAATAAATTTTTAAGTGAATTTCAATGTCATTTTTCCTCACTTAAATTCCAGGTATATGATACAGATAATAGCTGGACTTTAGACTCATTTAACTCTAACAGTAATACCAAATCCTTTAGCTGATGGAGAACAGCAGTACCTTAATCCCATTTTATCCTGCAGGAGATTGACTTTCTGGTTCCATTTGATGACAATAAAAAACCATGACAGGCAGAACAAACTCATATTGCTGTGGGCAACTACTTTTGTAGAAATCAATCCCTGTCTTTTTCAGGAGCAGGTGTCC
>JALJVW010000602.1:0-18655 GCA_024865655.1 Emberiza elegans | reverse complement strand
GCAGTGTTCTTTATCTCTTCCATGACTCAGCCCCTGATAACGCCCTCCAGGGAGATATCTTCTGTGAATGGGCCATTGAGTGTCACTGCAGGACTGATCAAATTCCATCATCCCATTGTGGGATGCTCTGCCCAGGGGAGGATCCAAGCATTCCTACCTGGATATAAGCTGAGGCTTTTACACCAGGAGCAGCTTGCCTACTGGATTCCCAGAGGACAAGAGCTCCATAACCACCACTGGACCTTCAGAGGAAGACCAGACCCTTCTACAGGATCACTGCTTTGACAGAATCACATTCATCACTCCAACAGGACTGCAGCCACCATTTAATGGGACTGCTGCCACCACCCTGAGCAACAGGGTGTCAGGTTATATCCTGACTCTGTCAGTTTAAGGCAGTGTTTCTGTATCATTGCCTTGATCTTCATTTTCTTATTAAATTGTAATTCTGGCTTAGACTCTCCCCAGGTTTGCCTTCAAACCAGTACAAAAAGACAATGTGCTCATCCCTTTGTTTTCCTCCCAAAACAGGATTTCCCATCCCAAACCTTGCCAGATGGAGGAGGAGGCTGCGAGGAAGAGGAAGATGCCCCTGGGACACCCAGGCAGGTGAGGAGGAAGTCAGTGCTTCTTTTCCCTCTCTCCTGCTCCATCTCCCAGCCCAGCACGGCCCCTGGCTGCAGGACAACCCCACTGCCAACCCCATCCTGCTGGGGATGCACTGGGGGATCTCCTTCCCTTCCCTCTGGCACGGAGGCAAATCCCATCCTCTCCTTGTCCTTCCTCCCCCAGACAAGGAGCTGAGGATGGAGACCAGGGAGGACAAATCCCCATGGCAGAACCTCATGGAAGAGGCCATTTTGAGTGACTCCATGGCACAGGAATCCAACAGGGAAGAAAAGCCCCAGAGATCCCACAGGAGGAGGGGCTCCAAACCCAGCCCAGGGTGCTCTGAGGAGGAAAGACCCACCCTGAGCCAGGAAGGTGGACAGAGCTTCAGCCAGAGCTCAGAGCTGGTGGTCCATGAGCAGCTTCATGATGGGGAGAAGCCCCACAAGTGCTTGGAGTGTGGGAAGAGCTTCAGGCAGAGCAGCACCCTGATCAGCCACCAGATGATCCACACTGGGGAATGGCCCTACGAGTGTGGGGAGTGTGGGAAGGGCTTCAGCTGCAGCTCCCACCTCATCACCCACCAGCGCATCCACACCAGGGAGAGGCCCTACGAGTGTCCCGAGTGTCAGAAGAGGTTTCAGACCAGCTCCAGTCTCCTCCAGCACCAGCAGATTCACACAGATGAGAGGCCCTTCCATTGCCCTGACTGCGGGAAGGGCTTCAAACACAACTCCACCCTCATCATCCACCAAGCGCATCCACACTGGGGAGAGGCCCTACAGAGTGTCCCCAGTGTGGGAAGAGCTTCAGACCAGCTCTCAATCTCCCAGCTGCAGAGACATTCACACAGAGGAGAGGCCCTTCCGCTGCCCTGACTGGGAAAGGGCTTCAACCACAAAAATCCCTCATCACCCACCAAATGATCCACACTGGGAGAGGCCCATGCCCCAGTGTGGGAAGAGCTTCATCCACCAGCTCTGACTTGACCAGACACCAACAGAGGCACCAGTTGGGGAAGAGCCCAAAGTGCCCCAACTGCAGGAGGAGCTTCATGCTGGGAGGACCCATTGGGAAGAGCCCTGGTGATCCATGTTCCCCATGATCCATGCTGGGAAGACACCTGTCCTTTTCCTGAAATGCCAATGACAAGATGTGGGATGGAAGAACATGAGGGTCTGGCCATGGCCCTGTCATTGCATTCACTCCCACCTCAGGTCATTGCCAGGGGCAGGAAAGGGACTCTCTCTCTCTCTCCCTGAGGAGAAGGGTGTCCTTTCAGGCAGGGGAAATTGTGGCCAGGAAGACCCAGTGAGTTGTGTTTTAGTTTTCCCTGTAAACAGTTTTTCTTATTCCTTCAGTTGTCAATATTGTTTCTCTTCCTGTTTGTTCCTTATCTCTTTGCAGTTCCCAATAAATTGTTCTTATCCCAGCCTGGGATCTTTGCCTTTCATGCTTTCCATGGGAGGTGGGAGGGCAGCGAGGGCAGGGCAGTTTAAGCAGCAGCAGGAAATTGGGGTATCCCGTTCCTGAACCCCGGCCCGTGGAAACCGAGCATCCCAGCTGGTCCCAGCCCTGGTGGCCATGGCAACAGCCTTGGGAGCGTGTCCCTGGCTGGGGCTGTGGGAACCTCTTCCCTCTGGTGCCCAGGGACAGCAGTGGAGGGAACGGCTGCAGCTGAGTCAGGGCAGGCTCAGGTTGAATCTCAGGAAAAGGTTTTTGCCCAGAGGCTGCTGGGGCCCTGCCCAGGCTCCCCCAGAGGAAGGGTCCCAGCCAGGGCTCTCTGAGCTCCAGCAGCATTTGGACAGCACTGCCAGGCCCAGGCTGGCATTGTTGGGGTGTCCTGTGCAGGGCCAGCAGTTGGACTTGAGGATCCTGACGGGTCGCTCCCAGCTCAGCCAATTCTGTGGTTCTGGGATCCCATGAGCCTGGGGATGGGGGCTGCAAATGGTTGCCATGGCAACGGGCTCTGGCTGCAGGCCTGAGCTGGTGTCCATGGCAACCACCCCTGGCATGGGGTCTCCATGGAGCTGCCAAGGGACTGACCATAGCAACAGGGGCTGGTGATGGTTGCCATGGAAACTGACCATAGCAACAGGGGGCTGGTGATGGTTGCCTGCTAAGGATCAGATTTGTCACAGGCCCTCAGAGGGGTTCCATGGGGACTTTCCAAGAGTCTCCAGGCTGTTCCAGAGCTGGAATGTCACAGGCAGAGACAGGGGCTCCATGGAGACCTCCCAGGGCTTTCTGGGGATGGTAAAGAGCCCTGTGGTCAGGTCAGGCAGTCAGAGGCAGTCACAGCCATTCCATGGTGACATCCCAGGGGACCTTGGGCTGCAAAGGCACCGATCTGTCACAGGCACTCACGGGGGCTCCACAGTGACATCCCAGGAGTCCCCAGGCTGCCAAAGAGCCAGGATGTCCCAGACACTCACAGGGGTTCCTGTCATGGGCACAGTGGGAGCTTCAGGCAAAGTTTATTAGAGAAGCTCCTGTTGGGTCACAAGGAACAGAAAGGATCCCCAACAGCCCCCACAGATCCCCAAAGGTCACTGTTGAGTCAGAGATGACACAGACTCAGATCAGAAGGCTAAGGGCTAAAAGCCATCTGTTTTTTCAATCCTCTTCATTATGTCTTGGTTTGCTACAGGTGGACCTCACTGTTCATTTAATCAACACATTTCACATGATTGGCCAGTTAATACAACACCCTTCAGTATACAACTTTATGGAAAAAAAACCAACTTATTACCAACATTGTTGGGGCACCAGTTATTGATGTTTGTTTTATATTGGGCCCTTCTGGGGGCTCCCTGGATGGGGGAAACCCTCCTGTAGCAGTTCTGTGCCAGGTAAAAGGAGATGCACGGGACTTTTTCTGTCTTGGGCTTCTGTTTATTGTTATCTTATCCAAAGTTTTGCATTGCTGTCCACACCAGGCTCAGCACACTGGAAAAGCACCACAAAATGGCCCTGAAATGTACAGTTTCAAGGTCTTTTAAATTTCTCTCATCCAATTAACTCTTAAAACATATATTATTTCTACTTATCTACCAATAACTCATCCCTTGACTGTCCACATAACCTCTGCACTGTGCTTTCCATGACCAATCACCCTGTGCCACCAACACTGCAGAAAATGGAGTAGATGAAGAAGAAGACAGGGACTACACCCAAATTCCTCCATCTTGCTTCCTATCTACACCATACTAAAAATCCCAAAACCTAAATTTCTCACCCAAGGGACATAGTATACTACTCTCTATTATCTATTTCACACTTTGGTAAATTCTAATCTATCTCAAAGTCTTGGCAGTCCTCTCCATGGGCAAAGGTTAAAGGCAGTGATTCTCTGGAGGTCAGGATCCCTCAGAGCAGACAGAGAAATATTCCCTGCGCCTTGGATTCCCACACATTTAACCTAAAATCCTTTAACCCTTAACATGTGAAGTTAACCAAAACGGTTCCAGGTAAGTAGGATTAGAAGGAGAAGAAATAGAGAACAACAGAAAGAAGACAAATAGGAAGACACGCACATAGGTACCAACTGCTCAGGTTCCAGCATCACCAACAGACAAACCCAAGGAGAAGGCAGGATCCAGACCATGGGCTGGCCTCGTGCTCTGGCTTTTAAGCCCCTGGGCCTTCATGGGCCTGCCCCTGGGGTGGGGCTGCCAGTTGCTTGTCCAATCAGAGCCAGGGTAGCACCAGCTGCCAGTGTGTGATTGATTGATTAACAGCTGGGCTAATCAGAGCTGGGTTAACATCACCCCCTGCTGTGTGATTGACAGGTCTGCCAGCCCAGGGCTGGGGGCGGGGCTCTGTCCCACCACAAACCAAGGCCTGACCCAGCCCTGGCCCCACACGGGCATTCCGAGCATCCCAAGTTGTCTTGGGACATTGATCTCATCCAGCCTCTTACAGCGACCACAGTGACACTACGGAACTTCATGGAACCATGGGGCAGTTGTGACAATGGAGATCCAAGGAAATGATGGTTAGACTGTGGAATCCAGGAATCATGGAATCAAGGAGATCACTGTGCAAATCATGGGCCCTAAGGAAGCAAGGTTCAATGATCAAACTGTGGTTTGAATGTGATTGATTTAAAATAGAAACAAGGAGCCATTGTTTCTCAGTGAGGCTTTGTGGTACCAATGGACCCTTGTGACTCTGTTGGGGCTCATGAAACCAAGAAGCCATTGTGACATTGCCAGACCTCATGGAATCAAGGAGACCATTGTGACAGTGTTAGGACCCATGAAGTCAATGGATCATGGAACAGATCTGCCTGGTTTGGACTCCTGGGGGCTGTCTGACAGGTTCTACTGAATTTGACATGTCAAGGGCCACTTTCCATCTGACCATGAAGCGCTGGGGCTCTGTGCTTTAATTCCTATGGGAAAGAACTGTCTTTCTTGTCTAGGCACCCATGGCAGAAACTGGGATTCTGCGTCTAAAATTCTCTATATCCAAGAGTTACTTCCAAACAAAATCTGCCTGTACAGTCAAGTCTGGCTAGACTTGGCCTCTGGTGACCGCCTCTCATCTGCCCATGCACCACTGGGGCTCACTTGTTTCCTTCCTGTGGAGACCATTGTGACACTGTGGAGCATTGTGGAACCAATGGGCCATGGTGACACTGCAGGCCCTTGTGGAACCTGTTACACTGTAGGAACTTGTGGAACCAAGGGGAACATTGTGACCCTGCAGGGTACCATGGATCCAAGGGGCCATTGTGACACTGTGGAGCCTCATGGAATCAAGGTAACCTTTGTGGCTCTGTTGGGCCTCATGGTCCCAAGGGGCCAGGGTGAATCAGCAGGGCTTTGTGGAACCAAGAGGCCATTGCTGCATTTCAGGGCCTCGTGGGGCCAAAGGGCCATTGTGATTCTGCAGGGCACCATGGATCCATGGAGACCATTGTGGCACTGCAAGGCCTCATAGAATCATGGAGACCCGTGTGATACTGTGGGGCCCCACGGAACCAAAAGGTCACTGTGACCCTGCAGAGCCTTATGGAAGCAAGGAGGCCATTGTGACACTATAAGAAGTTGTGGAACCAAGGGGATTATTGTTGTGCTACTGGGCCACAATGGAACCAAGGGGCCATGGTGACACAGACAGGCTTCATGGAGCCAATAGATCATTATGACACATGGGGCCTTGTGGAACCATGGAGACCATTAAGATCCTTAAGGACTTGTGTAATCAAGGGGCCATTATGACACCTGAGGGCATCATGGAAGCAAGAGAACCATTGTGAACCATTGTGGCACTGCAGGGCCCCTGTGGAAGCAAGGGAACATGAAATAGGTGTGGCTGCCTTGGCCTCCCAGGGGTCACCTGACAGGTCTGGCTGACCTTGGAATGTGGAAGGCCACTCCCATCTGCCCCTGAAACATTGGGGCTCTGGGCTCTTGTTTTTATGGAAAAGAACTGTCCATTTTTCCAGGCATCCATGGCCAAAATTAGGATTCCACCTCCACATTTCTGTGTATCCAAGGATTGCTGCCAGACAAAAGCTGCCAGGACAGACAAGTCTGTCTGGTCTTTGACTCCTGAGGGGCAGCATTCACCTGTTTTCCAAACACTGGAAAGGGCTCTGTGCTTTTCTTTTTATGAAAAAAAAAAAATCCCTCTTCTCCAGCCACAAATGTTTTAAATTAGGACTCCACATTCATAATTTGAAATTTCCAAGGGCTGCTCCAAGCAAACCTGCCAGGACAGACAGGTCAGCCTTGCCTTGGCCTCTGGTGGTTGCTGTTCATCAGCTCCTGAAACATGGGGGCTCCATGGTTTCCTTCTAATGGAGACCAATGTGATATTTGGGAGCCTTGTGAAATGAAGGGGCCATTGTGACACTGCAGAGCACCATGGATCCAAGGGATCATTGTAACACTGTGGGGCCTTGTGGAACCAAGGACATCACTGTGGCTCTTCTGGGCTGCATGGTCCCAAGGGGTCAGTGCAAAGCAGCGGTGCGGTATTTAGCCCAGCTGTAACTCAGAGTCAGCCAGATTTTACCCCAAAAGAACTAGGCGTGAGTTTCAAGTCCTGGGAATTATTTGTTTAACTTAGGGTGAGCTTGAGAGTTCCCCCGTAAGCCTTTAGTGTTGCTATGCTAACTTGTCCAAGTTCTACTCCCCTACTGGTTACTTGTTTCTTCTATATGGTTATTGTTCTAGAGTTTTCTACCCCCAAGTGTACATGTTGTTGCTTCCCCTTTGTCTCAGGTCTTTGGATCCTGCCCCTCTTACTGTTCTCGATTTCCCCATGTTTATTTTTTCTCACCCTGTTATTAAAGTTCTTTTTGGGCAACTCCATCAAACCCTCTCCTTTTCATTTTTGCCAATCTCACCCTGAAGTCAGGGAACCAGAGAGGTTTGTCACAGCAACCTTCATTGTGACATTTGGCGTCCGAACAGGGACCATGACATTCAGGGCTCCCTGTGTCAGTCATGTCAGCTGGGGTTAGCTGATGGATAGGCCAGTGCTCCCCGGGATTTTGGATTGTGCTGGGCCTGGTGGATTCATCATTTCTTCGAGGCACCTTGCCCAGGATCTGCAGGGACAATGATGGTTTCACCTGCACAGGATTGCAGGTGGGTTTGGGGAAATGCAAGACATTTATTGCCCATTTTGCCACTGTGTTTTTACAGTATGAACCCAAGTCGCACTATTGATTTGGTGTGTTTTGGTGGCTGTTCCCCCTAAGGCAGAGAAAGAGAAAAATGGGCAACCAGATGTCCAAAGTAGAAAGGAGCATGTATGGATGCTTTATGTTAATGCTCACTGATCATGGCAAAATATTTTCAAAGAACGAATTAAAATAAATTATGAGGTGGATCATTAAAAATTTTCCAGATGCCTCTGCTGATGAAATCCATACCACTGAATTTTGGGACTCAGTGGGAGTTAAATTGTACAACCTTTTGATCAAAAGTGACCCCATTGCACTCCGCATGCTCCCCATCTTCCACACTGTCCTTGAGACCCTTCACCAGCAAGCAGCATGTAGAAAACTCAATCTATTGGTCACTCCTAACTCGGAACCTCCCCTAAAACTTGCCTTTCTCAGACCTTCCACAATGGTCCAAGATGGCAATGGCCATGTGGTCTTGGAGCATCATGCCCTGGAGACTCAAGGCAGAAGGAGCCTGAATGTGGCTCGGGAGCTCAACCATTCTCCCTCCATCTTGGCTCCTCTACTTCCTGCTACCACAACCTTCTCTTCCACCCTGAACAAACCTCCAGACTCCACCCCCACAACTGCGGCTCATGCCCCACTGTCAATCATTCCACCTTCTCCCTGGGCCATGCCTCCAGAACTCCACCCCAGAAGTCTGCCATCCTAAATCAAGGCCCTTCCTCCCCAACACCTGACAAAATGGCAGTGCCCTTTGCCTCACTCTCCGGCAACAATATAACCCCATGATCAAAGACACTAAGCCCAACTGTCACACTATTTCTAATCCAAATGTTTCTGCTCCAAGTTATTCTTCCTCCCCAGAAGACAGTTTGGGTTCCCCAGAGCCACCTCGCCCCTCAATCCCAGAAGATCCCTCAGAAAGAATCCAGAAAGAAGCAGTTAAGGAAGGAGACTGGCAAATAGTCTCGAAACTCCTCGTTGCCCCGGTGTGTTCTGAAAAAGGGGACAGAATCCCAGGTATCAGCCATTGGTTTACAGGGAAATCAAGGATCTGTGTAGGGCAGATAAAGACCATAGGAAGGACTTACCTTGTTTTAATGGCCTTATGAGGGCCATGTTTACAGCACATGTCTTAACCCTCTATGATTTAAAATATATTATGACCATGTTATTGTCACCTACAGAATACATCCTGTGGGAAGGAGGATGGAAGTGTTTACTAAATCAATTAATAGCAGACTATGCTAATAATGAGGCAAGGGTGGAATTGACAATCAACCATCTAGCTGGAGAAGGACAACACAGCCTACCAGATGATCAAGCAGCAGGTGTTCCCAGAGAAGTATTGGATGTTATCAAAGAGATGGCTTTGCAAAGCTTTAATCCAGGTATGGGATGGTAGCATCCCCCAGTTTGGACTACCTTGGGTGGCTGCAGCTAAAGCTTGAGGACAATTAGACCATCTTGGGTGCCTGTTAAGTAAGCAAACCAATGCTACCTCCCTCACATTGAGTGGCCTGCTCTCAGACATAGAGACCATCAGACATGCCACCTTGCAGAACAGTGATAGAGTTTTTACTCTGGGCACATGGGCATGGCTGTGTAGACTCTGAGGGCATGTGTTGCATGAACCTCTCCAGCCACAGCGAGTCAATCCACAAGAGCATTCAGGTACTGAAGGAAGGGTTCAGGAAGCTTCAAGTGGAAAACAAAGACTGGTTCAATAAACTCTTTGAATCCAAGGGACTAAAGGGTTGGATGATGTCTAGCTAAAACAGGACTATTAATTCTCTTAGTGGTTGTTGCTGTATTGTCAATTGTTCCATGTTTGTTTGGATGCTTTTAGAAAGTCTTACAAAATTCTTTCAGTTCCATCTTTGTTGTAAAACAGAAAGGGGGAAGATACCCAACACAGGCTCCTCATGGACTCCTTGGAGGAGAGAATTGGAGGCCAGGATGGCACAAAAACCTCTCAGAGACTCAGTGTGGGAAAAAAAATCCTTAAAAGTACCTAAAAGTATTCTTAAATCCATAAAGTACCTTAAAAACCTTGAGTATCTCAAGGCATTAATGAGCCCCACTGAGTGTCAGTACAAAGCTCTCAAGGGACTCATTAAAGCAGATAATTGGGGCCATGATTGCACAAACCTCTCACAGAGTCTGGATCAAATGGGAAACACCAAGTACCTTAAAATAACTGAAGTACCTTGAAGCATTAATGAGCCCCACTGAGTGTTGTTACTGACAAAGCCTCTCCAGGGACTAATTACAGCAGATAATTGGAGGCCATGATTGCACAAACCTCTCAGAGACTCCAAGGCAAAAGCCAAACCCAAAGTCCTTTGAAAAACCTGCAGTCCCTGCAGGGAGCATTCAGGAGCCCCCAGGGCCATTGCTGAGCAAGGCTCCCCAGGGACTCCTTCCAGCAGATCCTTGAGGCCACTGGGATGTGGGCTGGGGGGGGGATGCTGAGGGCAGGACAAGGGGCTGACAGTGCCCAGCCTGGCTGGGGCTGTGCCAGGAGGCCCCAGGGCCTCAGGACAAGGTGTCTCCTCCCAGCCCTTGGTGGCACAGACCCTCCTGTGCCCCAGGGCACCAAGACTTGGCTTCTCTTTGTCCCCACCTGTCATCACTGCCTGCAGTTCTCTGCTCTGCCTGGGGCCTGGGGACACTTTCTCAGTCGTGTCCCTCAGTGGGACCCATTAAAAGTCCAAGAAACTTTGGAGTTGGATTCTGACTTGGAGTTCTGGAGAGGTTTCTTCAGCTCCTCTCAGGGACTGATGTTCAGGGCCTGAGCACAAAGCCCCAGAGGCTCATTAAAGTCCTTGTGCTGTGTCTGTGCTGCTGAGCTGGGCTGGGCTCCTGGCACAGAGGCAGCTCCTGGTAACCAAGAAGAGCTTCAAAAGCACATTTCTCTTGATGAGCAGCTCTTCTGCCAGCCCAGCAGGGCTGGGGCACTGCCTGCAGCCAGCCCGGGCACAGCACAGAGGCACAGAGAGCTTCAATCAGTCAGGGCTGGGAAGGTGCTGAGAAGTGCCTGGGGCAGAATCACTGCCAGCCCTTGGCACAGGAACCTCTGGCTGCAGGACAATGCAGCTGCAGCTCCTGGAGCCATCTCCTAAAGCTGGAACATCCCAATGCCTACAGAGCCTGTGAGTACATTCTGTGATTGTCTCTTGTGCAGAGCAGCCAGGGGTGCCCAGGGCTGTCCTGCAGAGCAGGGTCCTGCAGCCCAGGGCGCTGTGCTGGGGCAGGGACTCTGCTGCCTGCCAGGGACAGCTCTCAGCCAGCCCTGGCAGCTGCTCCCAGCACTGGGGACAAGATCTGGGTGGGAGGAGACAGCTGGTCAGGCTTGGAAGTGTTCTCCTTGTGTGGGGAGGATGCTGCATTGTTCTGGACTGCTCCCAGCATGACACGTAACTGCAGAATGTTTCCAAGTAGTTCATACAGGGAGAACAGTGATGCAGGGACTGCATAAAAGGGAAAATCCTGCTCTTTTATTGTACTGCTCTGGGTTGCCTGGATGGGAAATTGCACATAGATATTCATCTCTCAGTTCATGTTAAAAAAAAAATCTCTGATATTAATAAAGAGAGCAGTGAGAGAAATCAGAACAGGGCCCCTTAGAGGCAGCCAGAGTGTTGCTTTTCCAGCCTCCTCAGCGTTTCTCTAATGTTGCCATCAGAGCCTGCAGAGCCAGAGCTGCCCCTGGGCAGTGACAGAGCTGGGAGGGGTCTGCAGGGCAGAGCTGAGCCCCCAGGGCTGGGCTGGGCTCTGCCAGCACTGGCAGGGCCCAGCCCTGGGCACAGGGAAGCAGCTGCTGGCAGGGACAGCTCCAGGCAGCAGAGCCCTGGGCAGGCAGTGGGGGGAAAGTGCTCCCAGACTGTGCTGGGATATTTAAAGTCCTCTCCAAACCCAACTATTCCAGGATTGCTTTTCTTGCAGATCCCCATGATGAGGCACCATAGGAAATGTCCAACAGCAGCTCCATCAGGCACTTCCTCCTGCTGGCATTGGCAGACACGCGGCAGATGCAGCTCCTGCACTTCTGCCTCTTGCTGGGCATCTCCCTGGCTGCCCTCCTGGGCAACGGCCTCATCATCAGTGCCGTAGCCTGCAGCCACCACCTGCACACGCCCATGTTCTTCTTCCTGCTCAACCTGGCCCTCGCTGACCTGGGCTCCATCTGCACCACTGTCCCCAAAGCCATGCACAATTCCCTCTGGGACACCAGGAACATCTCCTACACAGGATGTGCTGCTCAGGTCTTTTTTTTTGTCTTTTTCATCTCAGCAGAGTTTTCCCTCCTGACCATCATGTGCTATGACCGCTACGTGTCCATCTGCAAACCGCTGCACTACGGGACCCTCCTGGGCAGCAGAGCTTGTGCCCACATGGCAGCAGCTGCCTGGGCCAGTGCCTTTCTCTATTCACTGCTGCACACAGCCAATACATTTTCCCTGCCCCTGTGCCATGGCAATGCCCTGGGCCAGTTCTTCTGTGAAATCCCACAGATCCTCAAGCTCTCCTGCTCCAAATCCTATCTCAGGGAACTTGGGCCTCTTGCTGTTTAGTGTACTTTTTGTTATTTGGTTGTTTTGTGTTCATTGTTTTCTCCTATGTGCAGATCTTCCGGGCCGTTCTGAGGATCCCCTTGGAACAGGGATGGCACAAGGCCTTTTCCACCTGCCTCCCTCACCTGGCTGTGGTCTCCCTGTTCCTCAGCACTGTTATATTTGCCTACCTGAAGCCTCCCTCCCTGAACTCCCCATCTCTGGATCTGACCCTGTCAGTTCTGTACTCGGTGTTGCCTCCAGCCCTGAACCCCCTCATCTACAGCCTGAGGAACCAGGAGCTCAAGGCTGAAGCGTGGACACTGATGACTGGATGGTTTAAAAAACATTAAACTGCTGGCCAATTTCTGTAAATCACTTGTAATAAAAGTCAACTTTGATACTTCTTGTTGGTTTCATTTTGGAGGTTCTTTTTCTCTTTTTTTTTTTTTTTATTTTTTTTTTCATTTTGTCCACAAAGAAATGTCATTCTTTTGCCATTTCTCATTTTGTTTTCTCCACCTTCCCTGTGGGCACAGACTGTGTCAATGAGGGGCTGTGCTCTTGGTGGCTTTAAAGGAACTAAAGGATCTCCCAGCAGAGTTTTCTGCAGAGATGCCCTTTTGTTGCCTTCTCTGGAGCTGCAGCAGCAATGTCTGTGTGCAGAGCTGGGGGCAGATCAGTGCTGGCCCAGCAGCTGTGCCCAGCAGCAGCAGCAGCAGCACTTGGTGTTGCCAGTGCTGCTGCCGTGGCCCTGCCCCGCTGCCCTGGTGGCCCTGGTGCTGCTGCAGGGCTTGAGTGCTCTCGGGGCCGGGCACAGCCCTGGGGTGGCAGTGCCGGGGCTGCAGCAGGGACAGGCCATGGGCACTGCTGGGGCAGTGCTGACGCCTCAGGCCAGGCCCTGGGGGCTCCAGGCTCCTTGCCCAGGCTCTCTCAAGAACATGGCCAGGCCAGTGCTCAGCACAGAAACCCCCATGAGCAGCCCCAGGCTGGCGGTGGGCAGGCTGGGGGCAAACAGCATGGCTGGGGCTCTGCAAGGGCCCTGGGGCAGATGGGAAGGAGCAGCAGAGCAGGGGCTGATCCATCCCCAGTGCGCTGCACAGCCCAGGGCAGCGTCCCAGAGCGTCCTCATGGAGCTGCCAACAGCATCCCTGCTCTGCAGCCCTGGCCTCTCCCCCAGCTCACACAGGTGCCCCATCCTTGCAGGCACAGACACGGCAGCACTGGCTCAGCAGCCCCTGTTTGCATTGCACACAGCAGGTGGGAGCACCCCCATGCTGTTGCTGTGGGGACATGAACCTGAGGGAGCACAAATGCCATCAGCCCCTGGGGCCAGCAAGGGCTGGGGGACACCAGGGAAACCACTCAGCTTTGTCCTGGCCTCTGCACTCAGCCAGAAACTTTGTTCCCATCAGCTGGGAGTTTCCTGTGCCACTGCAGACGCTGTTGCTCAGAGCTAGGGCTGCCTGGCAGCCACCCCCAAACTGCCCTGAGCATTTCCTTTACTTCACCTTTGCTTTCTTTACTCTTCCTGGTAGAAATTTCTTCCTCTTACCCCCCCCAGGGGGCCCAGAACTGGACAAAGCACTCAAGGTGCTGCCCAACCAGTGCCCCCAATCAGGGGGAAGAATCCCTGCCCTGCTCCTGCTGGCCACACCATTCCTGATCCAGGCCAGGAGCCATTGGCCTTCTTGGCCACCTGGGCACACTGCTGGCTCATGTCCAGCCTGCTGTCCATCAGTCCCTGCAGGTCCCTTTCTGACTGGCTGCTCTCCAGCCACTCTGTCCCCAGCCTGTAGTGCTGCAGGGGTTGTTGTGGCCAAAGTGCAGAACCTGGCACTTGGATTTGTTAAACCTCACCTTGTTGGATTTGGGCCCTGGATCCAGCCTGTCCAGGGCCCTGTGCAGAGCCCTCCTACCCTTCAGCAGATGAACGCTCCCAGCCTACTTGGTGTCACGGTTCCATGAGGCCCCAGAGTGTCCCAATGATCTCTATGATTCCATGAGGCCTCCCAGTGTCACAGTGTCCCTTTGGTTCCATGGGACACCTTGGTTTCACAAAGTCCCTTGGATCCTTGGGCCCCGCAGTGTCACAATGGCACTGTGGTGCCCCAAGGCCCTGCAGTGTCACAATGGATCCTTGCTTCCATGAGGTCTGCCAGTGCAGTAATGCTCTCCTTGGTTCCACAGTGTCACAATGGCCTCTTGGTCCCAAGGGCCACCACGGTGTCAAACATGTTTCCTTCATTCCAGGAGTCCCTGAGGAGCAGCACTGGCCCCTTGGTTCCATGGGGCCCTGCAGTGTCACAATGGCCCAATCATGACACCAGGTCCTGCTCTGTCACAATGCTCTGCATGGTCCCACAAGGCCCTGCAGGGTTGCAGTGGCCTCTTGGTTCCACCAGGACCCAGACTGTCACCATGGACTCCTTGCTTCTATTCAACCCTTCAGTGTCACAGTGGCCCCTTGGCTCTGTGCTGCCATGTCGTACACAGTGTCACCATGGTCCTCTTAGTGCCACCAGGCCCTGCAGTGTCACAATGGCCCCTTGCTTCCCCAGGGCCCTGCAGTGTCACAACCATCTGAGAATCAGCCAGGCTGGAAACGACCTTGGAGAGCATCAAGTCCGACGTGGGACCCAACACCACCTTGTCACGCAGACCATAACACTGAGTGCCACATCCAGTCTTTTCTTAAACACTTCCAGGGATGGTGACTCACCCACCTCCCTGGGCAGCCCATTCCAATGCCCAATCACCCTTTGTGTGGAGAATATTTCCTAATGTCTAGCCTAAACATCCCCTGGTGCAGCTGAAGGCTGTGTCCTCTTGTCCTGTCACTGTTACCTGGGAAAAGAGCCTGACTTCCACCTGGCTGCACCCTCCTGTCAGGGAGTTGTAGAGAGTGGTGAGGTCTCCCCTGAGCCTCCTCTTCTCCAGGATAAACAACCCCAGCTCCCTCAGCTGCTCATCACAGGGCTTGTGTTCCAGACCCCTCCCCAGCCTTGTTGCCCTTCTCTGGACATGCTCCAGCCCCTCCATGGCCTTCCTAAATTAGGGGCCTAGAACTGGACCCAGCACTCAAGGTGCTGCCCAACCAGTGCTGAGCACAGGGGAAGAATCACTGCCCTGCTCCTGCTGGCCACACCGTTTTTGATACACAGGATTGCCAGGGGTTGGATGAGGGAAATGGTGGGGAGGGGATGGGGACAAAGTGTGATTGATTGTCAGCCAGGAAGGGTCATGATTTTCATATCTGTCCACACTGCATTAGAAGGTGCTAGGTGTCAATATCACTTGGATATTGCTGAGATCAATGTATAAACAGGAAAAGAAAACTTACAAAAACAGTACTCTCTACAATGTTTTCCCTATAGCATATTCACCTTGAATACACTTCTGAAATCTGTCTCATTAACCACACTAAGAACTGAAAACTTGAATGATTCCCCAGAGCTTTTCTTGTTCAGGTATTTTGAACAAATGATTATGAGCTCTTTTCTCTGAATTCCTGACCTGAAGAGTTCAAGAAAGAAGAGGCCTCTGGAGTAGTAAATTAATCAGCAGCAACCTGCAAGTGGCTGAATATCCATCCCCATCAGAGCAGCAATGAACAGAAATGGGCACAGCTTTGCGACTGCCCCAGCTTTGGCATGGGCCCTGGGCCTGGTGCAGGAGCAGCTCTTGAGGGCCCCAAGGCCAGGGCTCTTGTGCTGCCCTGGGCAGATGGGATGGCAGCAGGGGCTGCAGAGCTCTCAGCACCTCAGGCAGAGGGGAGCAGGGCAGCCAGGGAGCCTCCTTTGGCCTTGGCCAAGCACCTTCCCCCATGGCTGGGGCTGAGTCCTGTGGCAGCTGCAGCTGCTGCTGTGCCCTTGGCAGGGGCTGAGGCCGTGGGGCCAGTGCCCAGAGCAGCCTGGCCTGAGCAGAGCTGTGGGGCCAGAGCTGGCTGGGCTGGGCTGGGGAGAGGCCCTTGGTGCTGCCCAGAGCTCAGGGCAGCTGGCAGAGCTTGCAGGGAGCTGGGCTGGGCTCCGAGAGCCTGGCCCAGAAACCATCAGTATCCATCTCAGCCTGGCTGGGTGTGCCGGGGCAGGACTCAGGCCACGCCTGGTGGGCCAGGGCCAGCGCCTCTGCAAGGCATTGCAATCAGGCAAGTGGCCCAGAGAGGAGGCTGCTCTGTGCCCTTGGTGGCATGGACAGAGCAGGGAGGAAGCCCAGGACATTTGTCAGCACCAGCCTCTGTGCCCAGCCCTTGGCAGCCCTGGCTGCTGAGTCCAGCTTTGGCCTGGGCTGAGTTTGGCTGTGGCCTAGCTCCATCCTCCTGCAGGACTCAGGGCCTGTTCCTGGCCATGGCCAGCCCTGGTCAGCCTCTCTGCTGGCCCAGAGGCCGGCAGAGCCCGGGGCAGGGCTGTCTCTGCAGCCCCACAGGTGCCAGGGGCTCTGAAGAAGCTGGCAGAGGCTGCCAGCAGGGAGGCCATGGGCACAGAGCCCCAAGGCTGCTGTGGGCACCACGGCACAGGGGCCATTCCCAGCCGCAATGCTCCTGGCCTGGGCTGGGCCTGCACAGGGGCTGGGCCACCATGGCTGGGCCAGCACAGGGCCACAAAGGGGCCACGCAGCCACTGCCGGGGCTGACAGCAAGGCCAGGCACACACAAGCAATTGCTGAGCATGGCCTGCACTGGCCAGGCCTGACTGTGCCAAAGGCAGAGCTCAGCTGCCCTTGGGGGCTGCAGCAACAGTCCAGAGCCCAAAGAGCCTCCATGGCTGGGCTGGAGACCAAGGCTGCAGGAGGGAAATGCAGGGCTGCTGCGGGATGGGGAGGGCATTGAATTCCAGCACACACCTCAGCTCTCTGATGATCCCGGCCCCATGCTGGGCCCTGTTTCAGACTGGAGCAGAGCAGATGTTGATGGGACAGGAGCCCTGCGGGGCTGTCAGGGACCTGCAGCTTGCAAGGTGCTCTGCTCTCCCTCAGGTGCTCTCGGAGAGATCCAATCCCAGCTGGGCACCTCAGGGCACAAGTGGCACTGCCTGTTTATGGGCACACATCTGATGTCTTCCTGGAAAGGGGCACAGGTTTTAATACCTGTTAGTTGCATAATATACCACCAAATCTTTATTATCTGGGTCACTTGAGTTCTTTTAAGAGATGGCAAAATTTTTCCATCAGGAACCAGGAACCTGGATCTTTCCTTGTTCTTCTCATGGCAGGAAAAAAAAATAAGACTGAACCTCTTCTCTACCCTTGCCACCAACATTCAGTCTAATATTTCATTAATTTCTTCCTTCAGGTGTTTCCAGCACTCCTGCTTAAATTGCCATGTCTAAAGATATCTCTTCACTCGACTAGCTGGATCTATGACCTTTTCATTGATCCCAGATTTCCTCCTCCAGATAGTCTCTGGTCATTTAAGTGCCTCTCAACTGACTGACTTCATGCTTTGAACTTCAGGGAGGTGCCCAGTCTTTCAGAAGTTCAAATAAATATCACATTACTCAACACCTTAATTGTGGTTATATCTGTCATTTCTTATGTCTTTGTCTATAACTCTTCCTGTACAGAAGTCCCTTGGGGATGGGGGACATGTCAGATGCTGCTGGGACATCCCAGAGAGCTGAGGGAAGAGCTGGGATGGTTATTAAAGTGTTCAAATGTTCAACTTGTGTTTGTTGGCAAGAAACCTTTCTGTGCCTCTGAGTGTCACCAGTCCCTCAGCCCAAAGGACACAAACCTGATGAGCTGTGGTTCCCAGTGCAGGGGCACTTGGACCTTGGCTCTCCACAGGAGAGCTCTTCATCCCCTTTCCCTCTTTTCCTCCCTCTGGGCATGGAGGGAACTCCTGACTTCAGCCTGTGACTCGTGTGTGCAAAGAGCAAATCTGGGCAGAATCAGGGCAGGGAGGGTTTGAGGGACCTTGGCATCTGTGCTGGGCACAGAAGGTGTTTTTCATTGCTCTGAGACTGTCTGCTGTGGAAAGTGGACTTAATATGCAGCAGAGGAATGACTTTTGCATTTGATGGAGCTGTGCCTTCCCTTGGCTTTGTTTGCTGACAAGAAATGAACATCCCTCTGTGACTCGGGCAGCTCCTTCTCCAGGGAAAGCAGGTGGGAGTTGGAGCCAAGGAGCTGAAAGCTGCAGGTGCAGCCTGGGCTGGAGGGAGCTCAGATTTGCACAAGGCTGCTCTGAGTGCCAGGCCTTGGATGGGGGAAATGGTGGGGTGGGGGTAGGGACAGAGTCTGATTGATTGTCAGCCATGAAGGGTCTTGATTTTCACTTCTATTCAAACTGCATGAAGAGGTACTTGGATTCAGCATCAATTGGAGGTTGCACATATCAATGAATTAACAGGGGAAAAAAAGCTAAACAGGACCTTAAAAAAACTTTTCTCACTGTCTTTTTATATAGAGTGTATTCACTTTAAATAGGCTTCTGAAATCTGTCAAATTAACCACAAAGGATTTGAAAATTAAAATAAAATTATCTCCAGAGGCTTGGCTTGTGAAGGTGTTCTGAATGTGAATGAGCCCTGGGACACTGAATTCCTGCACTGAAGAGCTGAAGGCTGAACAAGCCTCTGCAGCAGGAAAATTCAGCAGCAGCCTCCAAGTTGCTGAGGATGTCAGCAGCCGCCACTGAGGCCATCCCTGCCCAGAGACCGTGGGGGAATGGGCAGACAAGGAGAGCATCCCTGGGGCTGGGGCAGCACAACTCAGAGGCACCAGCAGCTCCAGCTGGGAAATGGAGTGTGGAATGTGGCTGGGAAAGCCCTGCCTGGGCTGTGCCAAGCAGGACAGTCAAGCCCTGACCCCCATCCCCAAAACAACTCTCTCAGTGAGACAT
>JALJVW010000600.1:0-11933 GCA_024865655.1 Emberiza elegans | reverse complement strand
GTCACAATGGGACTGATGACAGGAGGCCCTGCAATGTCACGACGGACCTTGGTTCCATGCAGCACAATGTCACAATGTCCCTTGTTCTCCAGGCCCCACAGTGTCACCAGGGCCCCTTGGTCTATCAGGGCTTCACACGTGTCACAATGGTCCCTTGGTTCCATGGGCCCTGTGCTGCTGCATTCCCCTCCCTTCTCAGGCCGCCCTGCCAGCTGAGAAATGCTCCCTGGGCCTCGGCCTTGGCCAACAGCCCTGGGCTCAGCTCCTCACAAACACTGTCTGCTCCAGGCACTGCTGCTGCCCAACCAGCCCTGGTTCCTTTAGCAGCAGCCCCTGGCAGCTGTTTCTGTTCCCTGCGTGGCACAACATCCCTGTTCTCACCCCTGCCAAAGAAAGCTGGGTGCCAAGTGCGGCCAGGATGAACCATGGCTGGGACTGAAGCCCCTCTTGGGGCCCTGCAAGCAAGCGCTCCAAAAGGAGCCCCTTGCAGCTCTCCTGGGCCAGCCACTCCCTCGTGAGGGGGCCTCTCAGGCGGAACTCTCCCGTTTTACTGCACTCGGGGATCCTGAACAACGACGGAGCCTGGGCCCGATCCCCCACTCCTCCAGGCTCAGCCCTTTTTTCCCGCTGGGAGATGCCAAAACATCCTCAGGGAGCGTGCCTGCCACCTCAGGAATTGCTCACAGGTGCCTTGCACTGACTCTTGGTGTCTGTGTGCACACAGGAGTGCCTGTGCTGGGGAAATGTGGCGGCAAATGTTGCCTCTGAGGGCTTGGAGTGCCTTGGAGCTGGAGCCAGCCAGGCCTGCTAGTGATGGTGAGTCACAAGCTGTAGCTGAGTTCAATGCTGCTAAGAGTTCTTTTTTTATGTTGTTACATTGAATAGAAGTGATAAGCTAGGATTGAATATTGTTAAGTTTTATTGCAGAAACTACACCATGAAGTCCTAGGTTACAAGTAAGGTTAAATACTGTTAAGTGCTGTTCTTTGCTAAATGCTGAAGTCTGAGGTATCAGTCAAGTCCTGGTTTTGGTTCATTTCTTCTTTGACTGGATTTTGTTTGGTTTTTGTTGCTTTGTTTCTTTTGCGCCTAGAGTGCCCAGTCAGGAGTGTGAAGTGGACTTACCAAGGAACTCTGTGCTGCTCTCCTTTAATATTCAATCTGGTTTTTCAGATCCTTGTTGGGGATTTTTTCATCACTCTCAGCCCCCTCGTTTGTAAGAGGGTGAAGGGAGCCCTGGCCCAGGCTCTGGCCCTGGGGGACACAGGGAACCACTACGGGGGTCCCAGTCCCCCTTTGCCACCCCCAAATCAATCAGCCCCCGTTTATTAAATCAGGCTCTGAACTCGATCTCGTGGAACATCCTCTGGGGAAGCTGGAAAAGCCAGGGACCCGGGGGACAGGAGACCCCGCTGTGCACCTGAGCAAGTTGGACTGCTCTGGGGGGAACTGTGAGGGGCGGGCAGAGGACCTCCCAGTGACCTCCACCCCTAGCCCTGTCATGTCACAGACCATCTGTGATTCCACAGCTGAACACCTGGTCTCACAGGCCCTTGATGTTTTTCGCCCAGCATGGGATAATTCAACTACCCCCATGTGAACTCAGGACATGCTGGGATAAGTTCTTCACACAAATGAGAGCCATTGTCACAAATCAGTGGTCGTGTCACGCTCTCTTCTGTGATGTCTGGCCGGTTCTGTCATGTTACTCAGACTGTGATGTCACCCGTAACCAGTCTGATGTCCCAGAGACCACCCTCCGCTGATGGGGGGCACGGGGGGTCCTGGCCTTACACCCTGCCTGATGAAGCCACCTCTGCGACCTCTGGTTGTATCACGATGTCAGGAGCCTCTCTGGGAGGAGGCTGCCAGAAGACTGCGGATCTCAAGCCAGCTGGGCCACATCCTGCACAAAGTCCAATCCATCACCAGCCTGCTCTGTGATGGCAGAACGGACCCCTCTTCATGCTGGGGCTGCTCCATGACCTCACACAGTCAAACTCTGTGATGTCAGGCCAGTCTTTTTTCCTCACCCAGCCCACTCTGTGCTGTCACCCAAGGCAAGCGTGACATCCCAGCTGGAGGGTGCCTCTGGGACACAGCCACAGAGGTGCTGGCTCACGACAGCCCCTCTGGGCCATGGCACAGCCCCTGCCAGTTGTTGTCAGCCCTTCGGAGCTCAGTCTGTGCCCTTTGGTAGCCCTAACCCCTGGCAAAGCCCCATGCCCTGAAAGGCTCTCTGGGGTTGCTCTGCCCAGGCTGTCTCTCTGCAGCGCTGCCCTTGCCAGCAGCTGCCTCTGGAAGGGCCCGGCCCAGTTCAGCAACCTGAACAGCACAGGGACTTCAATAACCCTCTGGGCCTTTGGTGATTGTTGCATCACTCATCAGTGCCTCGGTGTGCTCCAAACCTCCCTCAAAAACTCAAATCAGATTCCAAAGTCCAAACTTCCTTTAACTCTAAATCAAAACTCCCAGGAGGGACATAAATATGAAAGTGTCCCCAGGTTGCAGGTGGGGCAGAACACTGGTACTTTGACACAGTGTCACTTGGAAGTTGCATATCAATTTATTACAGGAAGAAAAACCTAAGCAGGACCTCACAAATGTTTTTCTCACTGTCTTTTTAAATATATTGCATTCAGTTGGGATATACATGTCGATATCTCTGGAGCAGTAAATTCAGCAGCAGCCTCTGCAAGTTGCTGAGGATGTCAGCAGCCCCACTGAGCCCTGCCCCTGCCCAGGGACCGTGGGGAATGGGCAGACAAGGAGATAATGCGTCCCCCAGGGCTGGGCAAGCAGCACTCAAGAGGCACCAGGGGCTGCAGCTGGGAAATGGAGTGTGGAATGGGGCTGGGAAGCCCTGCCTGGGCTGTGCCAAGCAGGACACACAAGCCCACTCCATGCCCCAAACAATTCTTTCCATGAGACATTTTAAAAAGAATTACAATTATTGGTGTCCTCTGAGTTGGATGTACTGGAGAAATAGCTACCAGAGATCCTCAGGAGCTCAAAACAACTGACCAGATTTTTGGTAAATTTAGAAAATCAGAAACTTTGGCCAAAGGTACATTATAACATTCAATCAACAAAACACACTTCTCAAAAGTATGCTTGGCCCATTCAACTTGAGAATCTCTATGCCCATTCCATTTAAGGTAATCAAAATTTGCAGAGAGAAAAAGAAATAGGAGAAGTAGACACAGAAAGAAAAGACATATAAGATACAGAGAAGCACCCCCACCTGGATTCCAGTGTTGTTCAGATGGAAATTGCAAGAGGAGGGAGGGTCAAGATGTGTGCTTGCCTTGTGGTCAGACTTAAATACCCCTTGGTCTTCCTGGGCCCTTCCCCAGGTGGGGACTGGGGTCATTTGGTCCCTCAGGAGCTGGGCTGGGGGCTGCAGAGGTGGCTGTGGAGCATTGCCTGTGCTGTGCCAGGGGCTGGCAGACACTGCAGGGGCTGGGATGGAGGCTCTGGGGATTGGGGTTCCAGGGCAGGGCAGGGCTGGGCTCACCAGGCAGGGCAAAACTGGACCTGCCCTTCCTCCCCACACATGAAATGATCCAAGCCAACAATCTCCTCCAGTCTGTCCCAATAGGCAGTGTTGGAGGTGGACCCAAATTGGAGACACAGGAACCTGGCCAGGAAGGACAGTTCTCTTCCATAGGAAGGAAAGCACAGAGCCTTCCCCAGGGTTTTGGGCACAGATGAGAGGTGACCCTTGTGAAAGCACAGGCAGACAGACTTGTCCTGGCAATGTTGCTATGGGAACAATGCCTGGATAGAAGGGAATTTGGTTTGAAATCCCAGTTCTGGTCATGGCCTGGAGGAGAAGGACAGTTCTTTACCACAGGAAGGAAAGCACGGAGCCCCAGTGTTTCAGCAGCAGATGAGAAGAGACCCTCAACATGCCAAGGTCAGCTGGACCAGTCAGGTGGCCCACGGGAGGCCAAACCAGCCAGACCTGTTCTGTGTGTCCCCTTGGTTTTATGGGGCCCTGAGGTGTCACAAGGCTGCCTTGGTTCCATGGGGTCCCACAGTTTCACAATGGCTCCCAGCTTCCTGAAGGTCCCGTGGTGTCACAAAGGCCCCAAGGATTCCATGAGGGCCTTGAAGTGCCACAATGGTCTCTGTGCTTCCACAGGCCTCACAATGTCATGTCACTCCTCTGTTCCGTGAGCCCTGCAATGTCACAATGGGCCTTTGGACCATGAGGGTTTGTGGTGTCACAATGGTCTCCGTTGGCTCCACGGTGTCACAATGGAGCATTGATGAGAGGCGGCCTCTCTGTGTCACCCTGGAGCTTTGGTTCCATGAAGCCCTGCAGTGTCACAATGGTCCCCTTGGTTTCTTAGTGTCACAATGCCCACTGATGACAGAAGGCCTGGCAATGTCACAATGGCCCCTTGTTCCATGCAGCCCTGCAGGGTCACAAAGGCCTCTTGGTTTCATGGTGCCCCACAGTGTCACAATGGTCTCCTTGGTTCCATGGTGCCCCACAGCGTCACAATGCTTTGCTTACTCCATGGGGCCTCGTAGTGTCACAATGGTCTCCATGATTCCATGAGTCTCCTCAGTGCCACAACAGCCCCTTGGTTCCATGAGGTTGTAAAGTGTCTCAATGGTCTTTCCAAGGTTCCATGGTTCCATGTGGCCTTGCAATGTCACAGTGGACCTTTGGTTCCATGGGGTGTGACAATGTCCCAATGTCCCTTGTTCTCACAGGGCGCCACAGTGTCACCAGGGCCCCTTGGTCTATCAGGGCGCCACAGTGTCACAATGGTCCCTTGCTTCCATGGGCCCTGTGCTGCTGCATTCCGCACTCCCCTTCTCAGGCCGCCCTGCCAGCTGAGAAATGCTCCCTGGGCCTCGGCCTTGGCCAACAGCCCCTGGGCTCAGCTCCTCACAAACACTGTCTGCTCCAGGCACTGCTGCTGCCCAACCAGCTCCTGGTTCCTTTAGCAGCAGCCCTGGCAGCTGTTTCTGTTCCCTGCGTGGCACAACATCCCTGTTCTCACCCCTGCCAAAAAAGCTGCTGGTGCCAAGTGCGGCCAGGATGAACCATGGCTGGGACTGAAGCCCCTCTCTTGGGGCCCTGCAAGCAGCGCTCAAAAGGAGCCCTTGCAGCTCTCCTGGGCCAGCCACTCCCTCGCAGTGGGGCCTCTCCCAGGGCAGGAACTCTCCCGTTTGCTGCACTCAGGGATCCTGAACAACGACGGAGCCTGGGCCGATCCCCCACTCCTCCAGGCTCAGCCCTTTGCCCGCTGGGGAGATGCCAAAACATCCTCAGGGAGCATTCCCTGCCCTCAGGGGAATTGCTCACAGGTGCCTTGCACTGACTCTTGGTGTCTGTGTGCACAGGAGTGCCTGTGCTGGGGAAATGTGGCACAAATGCTGCTCTCTGAGGGGCTTGGGTGCCTTGGAGGCTGAGCCAGTCAGGCCTGCAAGTGATGGTGAGTCACAAGCTGTAAGCTGAGTTCAATGCTGCTAAGAGTTGTTCTTTTGCTAAGTTGTTACATTGAATAGAAGTGATAAGCTAAGTTGAATATTGTTAAGTTTTATTGCAGAGCTACATCATTAAGTCCTAGGTTACAAGTAAGGTTAAATACTGTTAAGTGCTGTTCTTTTTGCTAAATGCTGAAGTCTAAGGTATCAGTCAAGTCCTGGTTTTGGTTCATTTCTTCTTTGACTGGATTTTGTTTGGTTTTTTGTTGCTTTGTTTCTTTGGTGTGCCTAGAGTGCCCAGTCAGGAGCAGAGTGACTCTTGCCAAGGAACTCTGTGCTGCTCTCCCTTAATATTCAATCTGGTTTTTGCTGATTCCTTGCTGGGCATTTTTTCAGCGCTCTCAGCCCCTCGTTTGTAAGAGGGTGAAGGAGCCCTGGCCCAGGCTCTGGCCCTGGGGGACACGGGGATGTTGCCGGGGGTTCCCTGTCCCCCTGTGCGACCCCCAGGGCCCCAGCCCCCGGCCCCGTGTCAGGCCCTGGGCTCGATCTCGTGGAACATCCTCTGGGGGAGGCTGTGGGGCCGGGGGGACCCGGGGGGACAGGGGACCTTGCTGTGCACGAGCAGGGTTGGACTGCTCTGGGGGAACTGTGAGGGGCCGGGGCAGAGGACCTCCCAGTGACCTCCACACAGCCCCTGTCATGTCACAGAGCCATCTGTGATTCCACAGAACCACCTATGATGTCACACAGGCCCTGTGATGTTAAAGCCCAGCATGGGATGAAACAAATCCCCATGTGATGTCACAGAGCCAATGCTGGGATATCCTCTGGGCTGTCACACAGCTGCAGTCTGAGGTCACAAATCACCCCTGCATGTCACGGTCTCTTCTGTGATGTCACAGCCAGTTCTGTCATGTTACTCAGACATCCAGCGATGTCACAACCCAGTCTGATGTCACAGAGGCCACCCTCCATGATGGTACAGTCTGCTCTGTGGCCTTACACCCTACTCTATGATGTCACAGCCACCTCTGCGATGTCACAAGTCCATCAGCGATGTCACACAACCCTCTCTGTGATGCCATACTGCCACTCTGTAATGTCACTGCACACTATGACCTCACACCCTGCTCTGTAACGTCACTGCACACCATGACCATCACAGCCTGCTCTATGATGTCACACAGACCCCTCTATGATGCTGGAGCTGCTCCATGACCTCACACAACAAACTCTGTGATGTCAGAGCCCAGTCTGTGAGCTCACACAGCCCACTCTGTGCTGTCACACAGCCCCTTGCTGACATCCCAGCTGCTCCTGTGCCTCTAGGACACAGCCACAGAGGTGCTGCTGTGACACAGCCCCCTCTGGGCCATGGCACAGCCTGCCAGTGCTGAGCCCCTGGGAGCTCAGTCTGTGCCCTGCTGGTGTCCCTGAGGGGCCTGGCAGTGCCCCAGCCCTTCTGGGCTCTGCACAGAGCTGCTCCTGCCCAGAGCTGTCTCTCTCTCTGCAGCGCTGCCCTTTCCAGCAGCTGCCTCTGGGCCCAGGAGCCCGCCCAGCTCAGCAGCACAGACACAGCACAGGGACTTCAATGACCCTCTGGGCCTTTGGTGCTCTTTGCATCACACTCATCAGTGCCTCGAGTGTGCTCCAAACCTCCTCAAAAACTCAAAATCAGATTCAAAGTCAAATTCCTTTAACTCTAAATGGCTCCCACTGAGGACATAACTCATATGAAAGTGTCCCCAGGTTGCAGGTAGGGCAGAACACTGGTACTTTGACACAGTGTCAGTTGGAATTGCACATATCAATGTATTACAGGAAGAAAAACCTAAGCAGGACCTCACAAATGTTTTCTCACTGTCTTTTTAAATATATTTACATTCAGTTGGAATACACGTCAGGCCTCTGGAGCAATAGAATTCAGCAGCAGCCTCTGCAAGTTGCTGAGGATGTCAGCAGCCCCACTGAGCCAGCCCTGCCCAGAGACCGTGGGGGAATGGGCAGACAAGGAGGCGTCCCGGGGCTGGGCAAGCAGCACTCAGAGGCACCAGGGGCTGCAGCTGGGAAATGGAGTGTGGAATGGGGCTGGGAAAGCCCTGCCTGGGCTGTGCCAAGCAGGACACACAAGCCCCACTCCCATGCCCCAAAACAATTCTTTCCATGAGACATTTTAAAGGAATTACAATTATTGGTGTCCTCTGAGTTGGATGTACTGGAGAAATACCTACCAGAGATCCTCAGGAGCTCAAAACAACTGACCAGATTTTATTGGTAAATTTAGAAAATCAGAGAAACTTTGGCCAAGGTACATTATAACATTCAATCAGCAAAACACACTTCTCAAAGCATTAACTTGGCCCATTCAACTTCAGAATCTCTATGCCCATTCCATTTTAAGGTAATCAAAATTTGCAGAGAGAAAGAAATAGGAGAAGTAGACACAGAAAGAAAGAAAGACATATAAGATACAGAGAAGCACCCCCACCTGGATTCCAGTGTTGTTCAGATGGAAATTGCAAGAGGAGGAGGGTCAAGATGTGTGCTTGCCCTTGTGGTCAGACTTAAATACCCTTGGTCTTCCTGGGCCCTTCCCCCAGGTGGGGACTGGGGTCATTTGGTCCCTCAGGAGCTGGGCTGGGGGCTGCAGAGGTGGCTGTGGGCATTGCCTGTGCTGTGCCAGGGCTGGCAGACACTGCAGGGCTGGGATGGAGGCTCTGGGGGGATTGGGGTTCCAGGGCAGGGCAGGGCTGGGCTCACCGGGCAGGGCAAAGCTGGACCTGCCTTCCTCCCCACATGAAATGATCCAAGCCAACAATCTCCTCCAGTCTGTCCCAATAGGCAGTGTTGGAGGTGGACCCAAATTGGAGACACGGGAACCTGGCCAGGAAGGATTCTCTTCCATAGGAAGAAAGCACAGAGCCTTCCCAGGGTTTGGGCACAGATGAGAGGTGACCCTTGTGAAAGCACAGGCAGACAGACTTGTCCCAGCAATGTGCTATGGGAAACAATGCCTGGATAGAAGAAATGGTTTTGAAATCCCAGTTCTGGTCATGGCCTGGAGGAGGCGCAGCATGTGTCTACCACAGGAAGGAAAGCACGGAGCCCCCAGTGTTCTGGCAGATGAGAAGAGACCCTCAACATGCCATGTCAGCTGGAGACTAGCCAGGTACGCCTATGGGAGGCCAAACCAGTTGTGACTGTTCTGTGTCCCTTGGTTTTATGGGAATGAGGTTGCCAAGGTTGCCTTTTGGTTCCTGTATGGGTCCCACAGTTTCACAATGGCTCCCAGCTTCCTGAAGGTCCCAGCATTGTCACAAAGGCCCCAAGGATTCCATGAGGCCTTGAAGTGCCACAATGGTCTCTGTGCTTCCACAGGCCTCACAATGTCATGTCACTCCTCTGTTCCGTGAGCCCTGCAATGTCACAATGGGCCTTTGGACCATGAGGGTTTAATGGTGTCACAATGGTCTCCGTTGGCTCCACGGTGTCACAATGGAGCATTGATGAGGCGGCCTCTCTGTGTCACCCTGGAGCTTTGGTTCCATGAAGCCCTGCAGTGTCACAATGGTCCCCCTTGGTTTCTTAGTGTCACAATGCACCACTGATGACAGAAGGCCTGGCAATGTCACAATGGCCCCTTGGTTCCATGCAGCCCTGCAGGGTCACAAAGGCCTCTTGGTTTCATATGGTCTTTCAAGGTTCCATGGTTCCATGAGGCCTTGCAATGTCACTGATGGACCTTTGGTTCCATGGGGTGTGACAATGTCCCAATGTCCCTTGTTCTCACAGGGCCCCACAGTGTCACCATGGCCCCTTGGTCTATCAGGGCGCCACGGTGTCACTATGGTCCCTTGGTTCCATGGGCCCTGTGCTGCTGCATTCCCCCCCCCCTTCTCAGGCCGCCCTGCCAGCTGAGAAATGCTCCCTGGGCCTCGGCCTTGGCCAAATAAGTCTGGGCTCAGCTCCTCAGTAACACTGTCTGCTCAGGCTCTGAGCACTTTAGACACTGAGAAGAAATAAAAGCCAGCCTCAGAAGAGGGTTGCGGACTAGCTTCTGATCATCCAACAGCCTTTGAACTCTTGCTTGTCACTACTTGCTTTTATAATTATTGAATAAATTTAATTGGAAAAAGAAATGTACATGGTAAGATTCTTATTTATTACAATTTGGTTTGTGCACTGGATCCAGGAACGGGCCCAGAGAGACTCAGGGCCCCCCACACTTCTTTTTTGGGCCCTGAGATCACTTGGGCCACCCGGGTGCTGGACCTGACGAACCTAAATTCAGTGAGCAAAGCAAAAAGAGTATACATTATGTTGCAGACATCTTTTGTGAAAAATCCTTCCTTTAGGATTTTTCCTCCTGAGAAAAACCGAGAGCTTGTGAAACAAGATGTAAACAATTGTTATCTGCTGCTGTGGAATGCAACAGGTGCACCTGTGATTGGCCCATCTCTGATGTTTTATAGTTGTGGACAATCAAGGATTCTGGCACATGTCCCGATAAGAGCCCAGGATAGCTGCTTTATTTTCATTCTTTCTATTCTGTTCTTAGCTAGCCTTCTGAGAACTTCTTCCTTCTATCTCTTAGTAGTATAGTCTTAATGTAATATATATATAATATAATAAATCAAGTCTTCTAATTATGGAGTCAAGATTCTCGTCTCCTCGTCATCCTCAAAACCCTGCTTCCCAAAGGGACAATAACTGGTGACCCCAACTGAAGAATGAACAATTGGGCCTTTGACTGAGGAGGACATTTCTCACTTGGTGAGATCCCCAGAGGAGCATTTGCTACATTTGGGTAAATCCAGGTATGTGCGTGATGGTTTGCTTCACAGCGACCACAGAAGTGAATTCTAGCAGGCTGAAGAACTAGAAGATCTGAATTTGGACAGAAGTTCACAGCAAGGCTGACCACAAAGAGAACCTTCTGAAAAGCCTCAGGGATGATATCTGGAAAACCCTACCAGGACCATACAGCAGATGGCCAGAGGCGTTGGACACTGTGTAAAGGTACCTTAGGTTTTCCCCTCCTGAAAATGTGGCCCGTTGTAATTTGTGGCTGCTGATGTGGAGGACTTCTCCCTTGGGGATGAGGTTCATTTCTCCCCTTCAGAGGAGAAACTTATTGCCCTCTGGCAAAATGGAGTCAAGGATGAAATTCTGATGGAGAACAGATTTCTATGAAGTTTTCAATGGCAAAGCTCTTTGGGTTTTTCACTAATGCTCTATGCTTATCGTTTGTTCGTAGGAGTGCATGGACTCTATTTTTCAGTTTTGTTTTTGGCGTGGGTTTGGATGCCCCTAAGGTTTACCCAGCTTTCAGGCTGCTTTTCAAGTCTTGAAACGGAGTGTTTTTTCCTGGATTGCTCACTGCAGAGAATGCTCCATTCCCCAGTTCCCTCCGGGAGACGACCCTTTGGAGGACAATTTCCTGCTTCTCATATTTGAAACTGCGGTGGGGGCGGGCTTCGTCGACCGAAAAGTTTTTCTGCGTCTTCGGAGCATGCTCAGATGAAGTTTTTCCCCCCCGTTCCTCTCCGGGGGATGGGGGAGCCACGCCTCCGGCAGCCCTGCCAGCTGCCCCGGCCGGTCTCCTGGGCCCTGCCCGATCAGAGCAGAGGCGGCGCCGGTCCTGGGGCCCGCCTGCCAGGCCCACGGGGCCGCCTCCCGGACCCGCCCGCCGCCGCCTGCCCGGGACGTCCCCGCCCGCAGCTCCAGCTTCTGCGCCCGAGACCGCCGCCTTCAGAAGCTGACTCCGCTTCCTGCGACTGTTCCGATGTCGCTGAAGTGGCAACGATCCACCGCCGCCTCACTCCCTCGCCGTGCGATCCTGCCGGTTTCTCCGCCTGCATTTCACCCAGCTGACCCCCAGAGCCAGGGGAACTGACGCTGGCGACTCCGCCGTTGCACCGCCTCCGCTGAACCCGCCCTGGTTCAGGGCGCTGCTGACATCGACGCTGGTGGCCAGCAGCATCAGCGCAGCACCACCATCACCCCTGCCCGCCGAGACTTCCCCCGAGTTCTTCGGGCTGTCCTGTGCTGTTCTCGCGGGCGGAGAGCTGGCCAGGAAGAGGCATCAGCCTCCTTTGTGGGGGCATGGTCTCGCCAGCTGGCGCGGTGGGAGCAGCCTGGCTGCCTGTTTTAAGATCGGAGTTCTTGCTGGCTTGGGCGCTGTTCGACAGGGGTTTCCCCGGGAGGTGCTGCTACTTGCCGCCCTCGACGGCCCGGCGGCGGGGGCAGATGGGTCCTGAAAACCTGCCTTTTGGTCCAGCCCGGAGGGGTTGGGGTGATACCGGGAGGCAGATGGGAGCACCACTGTTTGCATTGCAGAGGGCACAGCCAAAAAGCGATCATCACTATCTGCTGTGGGGACAAACATCCGTAGATTGGAGAAGGGAATTCTGGATTACTAAAGCTTGCTCCCCCACTGCTGGTGCAAGCCTGATTCTGGGGACAGGAAATGTTTCATACCCATT
>JALJVW010000599.1:0-11852 GCA_024865655.1 Emberiza elegans | reverse complement strand
TGAATTATCTAAAACCTCATTTCCATCTTTCTTTACATACTTCATTTAGACTAGGCTAGGCTCTGGGTAGGCCTGTTTGTAGAAGTTTTGGTCCTGCTGCCAAGAAAATAATGTTGCTGGATGATCTTGAGGAAGGAGGAACTTTTGATAGTCTTGAGAGAAGAGGAATGATGTGCCTGAGCACATCCCAGAAATCCCAAAAGATTGAGGATGCCAACCAAGCACGTGCTATTCCTCCCGATGTTTTAAAGTCTGGACCTGCCAAAACTCAATGCTCTCTTCATAACCACATGGAATGCTCGTGATAGCCAGACAAAGGACACCTGCTCCCTGAAAAAGACAGGGATTGATTTCTACCAAAAGTAGTTGCCCACAGCAATATGAGTTTGTTCTGCCTGTCATGGTTTTTTATTGTCATCAAATGGAACCAGAGAAAGTCAATCTCCTGCAGGATAAAATGGGATTAAGGTACTGCTGTTCTCCATCAGCTAAAGGATTTGGTAAAAAAAAAAAACAAAAAAAAACTATGATAAGGTCTCCTTCTGATGAGATTGGTGAAAGTAACAGAGAGAAAATAACACCTGTTAGAACTGCAAATCCTGCATCACCAGTCACATTACTCTGGCCAAAATAGTATTTTTGTAGTCCTGAATTCTGAACAGCAAAATATCATCATCACAATGCCTGACCAGGGAGACTATATAAAAATCAAATCAAATCAAATTTCAGGCTTAATTATAGCAATACAAATTAAAATGTATTGTCCTCTTTCATAGCCGAAGGCAATAAAGCATCACTTGAAGTGGCATTTATGAGAAAAAACAGTTAGGTACTCTAATTTCAAATGAATAGGAGCAAGAAGAATTACTGAAACCCATTCTGATCTCCATTTTATAAAATAAAAGTGTGGCATTGCTTCTTATATTTTTATTGCCTGATGATTTTAAAATTGCAGAACCAGTGTACCCATGTTTCTGTCACAGTAAAAAGCATCAATATTGTTATACCTTCTCTGAGTGACATGCTTAGACTGGAGCATGTGCTAATAAACTTTTTATTAAGCGTATGCTAATCAACATATGATGATTGAATGGAACTCCATCAATCTTGCAGCCATTTTCTCTGTGAAAAAATGTTCTTTAGGACATGGCTGGGAGAGGAATTTGGAAAAAGACAATCTGCAGATTTTTAAAAACCTATTATTATTACCCCATTATATGTTTAAGAGTTACTTTTTCTAGTTGATTTTTGTTGGGTTTTGTTTTTTTTTTTTTCTGTACACATATGAGGTAGTATTTGCAGAAAAGCAAATGATGCAAGACAAGCTACTTTCCAGGTTTATGGTACGTTGCTCCTCTCCAGATTTTCTGGCCACAGTCTTTCCTATTAAAAACCTCCATCTCTAGAGGAAAATGTAGAAGGCAAATGCCCATTAAAATGTTGCTGCCTGCTCTATCAAATAGAGTCATTTAATTGCATCAAGTGACTATCTAACTGATGCACTAAAATGATAAAAGCTCCAGTAGAGCCTCCATTTCACAAACATCTATGTTGTTAATCACACACCCTTAATAAGATGCACCCTATATGTCTTTGCAAGATTTTTACACTTTTTGCCATTTTGGATTACACGAGATTGCACCAAAGTTTGAACATTGTTCAACTTTTCAGAATTTGAATAATTTTTGTTGTTGAGTTGTTTTATCACTAGGAGTCCACTGTTTTCTTTTACTACTTCACAGGAGTTAATATCAAAGAAACTTTCAATGAATGCTCTTTTGTGATGGAACTGAAATGAACAGAAAAGATACATTTGCTGTGTGACAGTGAATACTGTCACATTTCTTATGTCTACAATGTTCGGCATGAAATCAAGAACTGCCACCATCATGTATAACTAATCTAACAATTCTGCCCTTTTAACTGTTAGTTCACTACGTGCTGCATGTCTTGGCTGACTTTTAATATTACACCAATACTCACCACTGCATCAGGAGGGTCTATAACCTGTTGGCTCTAGCAGGCCAATTCCAGTGCTGAAGGTGTAGATGACTCCCATTCTTTTGAACACCAGGTGCCTGAATCCCACCTTACTCACAGTGCAAACAGCAAAGCTAGGAACCCATAGAGCATTTTCTACTTAAAAGAGATGTCAGTCCTAAAGTTCTAGGCAGGGAATGACAGCATCACTCTCATGGTTAAAATTCAAGCTAGTTCTTAAAAGATGCACTGTTTTGGTAGTTATGATCAAATCTAAGTAGTACTGGAATTAACATAACAAGCCTCAGAAATTAAAAAGACACTGAGACGAGGAAAACATGCAGCGTAAAATCTGCCTTGTAACAATATTTAATCAAAATCAATATGTTCATGTCAATTTTTCACCAGTGCAGATTTAACCCTCTGTTAACATTGAGATGCTACAGCTTAAGCAGTGCAAGTAGGAGCCTGCCTTTCCCACTTTGAAAGAGATAATCTCTATCCAGGTTGTACCATCATATGAATGGACCTGTGTAAACATTGACGCATCATTAATTGTAGGTGGTGATTTTAGCCTTCTAATAGTCTTCTATAAAGCCAAGCAAAATAATGTCAGTCAGTGAAGTGAAACCTTTCTTTCATTTTCAAACCAAAGCCATTGTTTACAAAATAAAATTTGCATGCATCACAGCAGTGGAGAAAGTGTTTTTGAAAGGGTGAATTTTATCTGCTTGGAAAATATTTTTTCCATGGAAAGCATTTTCTAGGTGATTTACAGTGCTTTTCTTCAAAGCAGAACAAAATAAAAATGCTGAAGAGCTCATTCTATTTCCAAAGTAGACTTCTTGAAGATGGGAGAAGTAAGGGAAGAAATCAAATTTGATTCTCTAAAAAATTACAGGGAGACGTTAAAAAAATTTCCAGCAAAAGTCTCAGTAGCAATAACAAACTACACTCTCATCTCCAGCATAAGATTTGAGAGCAGGAGGAAGAAGGGTAATTTTTATGCCCAGCTACCTAGAAGGCTGTCATGGTCTAAAATACTCAGATCTCAAAGAAGTACTCAGCTTTTAGTCACTCCTCATCACAAAACATCTGTTATTCATGATTCTGCCTCATGATTTAGAAGCCAAATGGCTAGTAGGAGATTTAAGTACAGCCACTTGGATCTGGCTGACTAAATTTGAAAATTACTTCTGAAATTATACGTGTTTCTTCTGAGACCATCCTTGTTATAGCTCACTCATATAGA
Source organism: Emberiza elegans (assembly GCA_024865655.1). Classification (NCBI taxonomy): domain Eukaryota; kingdom Metazoa; phylum Chordata; class Aves; order Passeriformes; family Fringillidae; genus Emberiza; species Emberiza elegans. Next base: position 8,620 of record JALJVW010000599.1, on the reverse strand, counting down.
CAGTCATCTGTTCTTCAGAAAATCTGAGTGATGTATAAAGAGTTTTGCAGAAGGTGGAAAACCCTTTTCCCTTAAGGTTTTAATCGAAAAGAGTAGTAGAATTCTTGTTCCTAAAAACCAAATTTTGAGTAGTTGAAAATGCACAATGTAAAGGATGGCCAGCACCGTGGATGCTCCAGCAGGCTCTGATTGCTCTCAACTACCCTCTTCTTACAACCTCCTTCCCAATATCTCCTTCTCCCCATCTCTTTCTCCCTCCAGGGCTGCCCTGGCCACAGGAGCACACCTGATTGTTAACTTTATGCTTCTCTGCAAGTGGTCAAGAACTTTCTCTGGAGTTTGGCAGGGAGGAGGTGCTACTGGCAGCATAATCCCAACACAGCCATGCTAAGCTCATCCCCGAATCATGGCCCTACACTTACCACCTCACTGCCACTTTGAGTACTCCCTGCAGGCCCAGGAAATTCCTCTGGACTGCACGGAGCTCCGTTCAGCAGCACTCCCTTCAGAGGCATGCTGTGACTCTGCCAGCACCTTGGAGAAGAGGAGGAAGGAAACTCTTAGACCACTGCATCAACTAACTCTCAGGAAAAGGGTTAATTGGTGACCTGTTGCACCCTTAATTAGCAGCCTATGAGAAGCTTCTCCGGGAGCATCCAGCACTTTACTCCTGCTCCCTCGCGCGTCCTTTGTACTTTTTGTAAAATGTAAGACTTTAGAGAGGGTTTTCCAGAGGAATATTACACCGAAGGACAGTTGCAGGGTGGTCAGACTGTCCATGGACTGCTGGTAAACACCTTCTGACAAGAGCATTGTATAAAATAACCCTTTATAATTTCCAACTAACAGAAGCCGCGGTTCGGAGCACACCGCTACCGGCACAGTGCTCTGCGACCGGCACAATGCTCTTTGCGAAGAAGCCGCTTCTTCGCCTCCGGGAGCCGAGGAGAGCGGCACCTTCCGAAAGGCGAACAACCAAGCCGAGCCACACTGGGATTGTGTGCACAGCTTGCAAACTGATAGAAAACAGTACCTTACCACTCTCCTGCGATTTTATTCACGCTAACATTCGAATGCAAGTCGTTTTGGACTACTTTCTTTTGCTTCTTGCAAAACGCTCTGCAGAGCTCTGTGCACCTCTAGAACACGATAGGAGATGATTTCTGTACTGGCACAGTTTCTCCTTGCGAGACATAGTGGAAAAAGCTTTTTGCTTAGGTGTAGGCGACAAGAGACGCTAAAGACGAAGGTACGGCGCTCGCCCGAGCTAAGCGCCGGTCCCTGGCTTCTTTCGGCAGAAGCCGCGCTTCGAGCACACACCGGCACAGTGCTCGACCGGCACAATGCTCTTTGCGCGAAGAAGCCGCTTCTTCGCCTCCGGGAGCCGGAGGCGGCACCTTCCGAAGGCGAACAACCAAGCCGAGCCACACTGGGATTGTGTGCACAGCTTGCAAACTGATAGAAAACAGTACCTTACCACTCTCCTGCGATTTTATTCACGCTAACATTCGAATGCAAGTCGTTTTGGACTACTTTCTTTTGCTTCTTGCAAAACGCTCTGCAGAGCTCTGTGCACCTCTAGAACACGATAGGAGATGATTTCTGTACTGGCACAGTTTCTCCTTGCGAGACATAGTGGAAAAGCTTTTTGCTTAGCTGTAGGCGACAAGAGACGCTAAAGACGAAGGTACGGCTCTCGCCCGAGCTAAGCGCCGGTCCCTGGCTTCTTTCGGCAGAAGCCGCGCTTCGGATCACACCGCGACCGGCACAATGCTCTTTGCGCGAAGAAGCCGCTTCTTCGCCTCCGGGAGCAGGAGAGAGCGGCACCTTCCGAAAGGCGAACAACCAAGCCGAGCCACACTGGGATTGTGTGCACAGCTTGCAAACTGATAGAAAACAGTACCTTACCACTCTCCTGCGATTTTATTCACGCTAACATTCGAATGCAAGTCGTTTTGGACTACTTTCTTTTGCTTCTTGCAAAACGCTCTGCAGAGCTCTGTGCACCTCTAGAACACGATAGGAGATGATTTCTGTACTGGCACAGTTTCTCCTTGCGAGACATAGTGGAAAAGCTTTTTGCTTGAGCTGTAGGCGACAAGAGACGCTAAAGGCGAAGGTACAGCGCTCGCCCGAGCTAAGCGCCGGTCCCTGGCTTCTTTCGGCAGAAGCCGCGCTTCTGAACACCGCGACCGGCACAATGCTCTTTGCGCGCACAAATTCAGCTGTGGTAACAGAAGCAACTTCGCCTCCGGGAAAGCCTCCAATCCATGGACACCTTCCATCAAAAAACAACCAAGCCTAGCCACACTGGGATTGTGTGCACAGCTTGCAAACTGATAGAAAACAGTACCTTACCACTCTCCTGCGATTTTATTCACGCTAACATTCGAATGCAAGTCGTTTTGGACTACTTTCTTTTCCTTCTTGCAAAACACAGCTCTGCAGACCTCTGTGCACCTCTAGAACATGATAGGAGATGATTTCTGTACTGGCACAGTTTCTCCTTGCGAGACATAGTGGAAAAGCTTTTTGCTTTGGGTATGGACAAAGACAGTTCTGAAAGAATTCTTTCGCTTTCCCGAGCTAAGCGCCGGTCCATTCCTCTTTCAGCCAAAACACCCGCAATGAGGTGAAACCCGACCCCACAATGCTCTTTGCCAAAGAAGCCGCTTCTTTGCCTCTCGGGAGCCGGAGAGGTCGGCACCTTCCGAAGGCGAACAACCAAGCCGAGCCACACTGGGATTGTGTGCACAGCTTGCAAACTGATAGAAAACAGTAAACCACCACTCTCCTGCGATTTTATTCACGCTAACATTCAATGGATAAAGTCGTTTTGGACTACTTTTTTTTTTAGCTTCTTGCAAAACGCTCTGCAGAGCTCTGTGCACCTCTAGAACACGATAGGAGATGATTTCTGTACTGGCAAAGTTTCTCCTTGCGAGACATCAGTGGAAAAGTCTTTTCTGGATGTCTCTGACAAGAGGCGAAAATTAGATGGTTTTTTCAAGCGCTTCGCCCGAGCTAAACATCTGACTTCAAACTCCTGTCTTCTTTTGTAAGATCATTGCGGGCCTTTGGGGAACAATGCTTTGTTACAATGCTCTTTGCAAATTCTAACAAAATTTTTCGCCTCCGGGAAAAAGAGAAAAAACAACTTCTGCAAAAACAACAACAAGCCGAGCCACACTGGGATTGTGTGCACAGCTTGCAAACTGATAGAAAACAGTACCTTACCACTCTCCTGCGATTTTATTCAACTAAAAACATTCTTTTGCAAGTCGTTTTGGACTACTTTCTTTTGCTTCTTGCAAAACTCTAAAGAAATGCAAACTCCGTGCCCTCTAGAACACGATAGGAGATGAACTGTACTGGCACAGTTTCTCCTTGCGAGACATAAAAAAAAAAAAACCAAACTTTTTGCTTACCCCAAACAAACAAAAAGCCAAACCAAAGAAAAAACAAAACCCCAAACCAACCAAACACAAAACAAACAACCAAAACCAAATAAATTCTTTTTTCTGTGAAACAGCTGTACTTCAAAGTATCTCCACCGGCACTCAATATAATCATTCTCTGATTGCTGCTGGGTTGTTCACCTCCAAGCAATATAGATTCTCCACACCTTTCCATAAAACAGTGTCAAGTAGTTTTGCCACTAAATCTGGAATTGAATAAAAAAGCTTGCAAACTGATAGAAAACAGTACCTTATCACTCTCCTGCGAATTTTATTCAGCTAACATTCAAATGCAAGTCGTTTTGGACTTGTTTTCTTTTGCTTCTTGCAAAACGCTCTTTAAAATCTGTGCAAAACCCTCTAAACACGATAGGAAATGATTTCTGTAAAATTTTAAAATTTCTCCTTTGCGAGACATAGTGGAAAAAAGAGTTTTTTTTCTGTAGGCGATCCTGTTTTCCTAAATTTGGATGTGAATTATCTAAAAACCTCATTTCCATCTTTCTTTACATTCTTCATTTTAGACTAGGCTAGGCTCTGGGTAGGCCTGTTTGTAGGCACAATGGTCCTGCTGCCAAGAAAATAATGTTGCCTGGATGATCTTGAGGAAGGCGGCACCTTTTGATAGTCTTGAGAGAAGAGGAAAGATGAGCCACACTGGGATTGTGTGCAAAAAAGCTTGAGGATGCCAACCAACAGTACCTTACCACTCTCCTGCGATTTTTTTCAGTCTGGACCTTCCAAATGCAATGTCGTTTTCACTAACCACATTTTGCTTCTTCAAAAAAGCTCTGCAAGCTCCGTGCACCTCTAGAACACGAAGACAGGGAGATGATTTCTGTAAAAAAGCACAGTTTCCCACAGCAGATGAGTTTGTTCTTTTTGTCATGGTTTTTATTGTCATCAAATGGAACCAGAAAGTCAATCTCCTGCAGGATAAAAATGGGATTAAGGTACTGTCTGTTCTCCATCAGCTAAAGGATTTGGTATTACTGTTAGAGTTAAATGACCTAAAGTCCATGCTATTATCTGTATCATATACCTGGAATTTAAGTGAGAAAAAATGACATTGGGATTCACTTAAAAATTTATTAAAAAAAAACAACAACAAAATAAAACTATGATAAGGTCTTCTTCTGATGTGATTGGTTGAAAACTGATAGAAAAATAACACTTGTTAACCTGTTAGAACTGCAAATCTTGCATTTTATTCACATTAACATTCCATGCAAGTATTTTGGACTCCTTTCTTTTGCTTCTTGCAAAATATCATCATCACAATGCCTGACCAGTGCACCTATAAAAAAAATCAAATCAAATCAAATTTCAGGATGATTTCTGTAATACAAATTTTCTCCTTGTCCTCATTCATGGAAAAAGGCAATAAAGCATCACTGTAGTGGCATTTATGAGAAAAAACAGTTAGGTACTCTAATTTCAAATGAATAGGAGCAAGAAGAATTACTGAAACCCATTCTGATCTCCATTTTATAAAATAAAAAGTGTGGCATTGCTTCTTATATTTTTATTGCCTGATGATTTTAAAATTGCAGAACCAGTGTACCCATGTTTCTGTCACAGTAAAAAAATCAATCAATATTGTTATACCTTCTCTGAACCAACATGCTTAGACTGGGCATGTGCTAATAAGCTTTTGATTAAACACGTATGCTAATCAACATATGATGATTTTATTCACTCCATCAATCTTGCAGCCATTTTCTCTGTGAAAAAATGTTCTTTTGGACATGGCTGGGAAAGGAATTTGGAAAAGACAATCTGCAGATTTTTAAAACCTATTATTATTACCCCATTATATGTTTAAGCACAGTTACTTTTTCTAGTTGATTTTTTGTGGGTTTTGTTTTTTTCTTTTCTGTACACATATGAGGTAGTATTTGCAGAAAAGCAAATGATGCAAGACAAGCTACTTTCCAGGTTTATGGTACGTTGCTCCTCTCCAGATTTTCTGGCCACAGTCTTTCCTATTAAAACCTCCATCTCTAGAGGAAAATGTAGAAGGCAAATGCCCATTAAAATGTTGCTGCCTGCTCTATCAAATAGAGTCATTTAATTGCATCAAGTGACTATCTAACTGATGCACTAAAATGAAATGAAAAAGCTCAGTAGAGCCTTTCATTTCAACAAACATCTATGTTGTTAATCACACCCTTTAAATAAGATGCACCCTATATGTCTTTGCAAGATTTTTTCACACTTTTTTGCCATTTTGGATTACACGAGATTGCACCAAAGTTTTGAACATTGTTCAACTTTTCAGAATTTGAATAATTTTTGTTGTTGAGTTTTATCACTAGGAGTCCACTGTTTTCTTTTTATTACTTCACAGGAGTTAATATCAAAGAAACTTTCAATGAATGCTCTTTTGTGATGGAACTGAAATGAACAGAAAAGATACATTTGCTGTGTGACAGTGAATACTGTCACATTTCTTATGTCTACAATGTTCGGCATGAAATCAAGAACTGCCCACATCATGTATAACTAATCTAACAATTCTGCCCTTTTTAACTGTTAGTTCACTACATGCTGCATGTCTTGGCTGACTTTTAATATTACACCAATACTCACCACTGCATCAGGAGGGTCTATAACCTGTTGGCTCTAGCAGGCCAATTCCAGTGCTGAAGGTGTAGATGACTCCCATTCTTTTGAACACCAGGTGCCTGAATCCCACCTTACTCACAGTGCAAACAGCAAAAAGCTAGGAACCCATAGAGCATTTTTCACGCTACTTAAAATGCAAGATGTCAGTCCTAAAGTTCTAGGCAGGGAATGACAGCATCACTCTCATGGTTAAAAATTCAAGCTAGTTCTTAAAAGATGCACTGTTTTGGTAGTTATGATCAAATCTAAGTTTTACTGGAATTAACATAACAAGCCTCAGAAATTAAAAGACACTGAGACGAGGAAAACATGCAGCGTAAAATCTGCCTTCCTAACAATATTTAATCAAAATCAATATGTTCATGTCAATTTTTCACCAGTGCAGATTTAACCCTCTGTTAACATTGAGATGCTACAGCTTAAGCAGTGCACAATGCCTTAGGAGCCTGCCTTTCCCTCTTTGAAAGAGATAATCTCTATCCAGGTTGTACCATCATATGAATGGACCTGTGTGGGATTGTGTGCATCATTAATTGATAGGTGGTGTATTTTAGCCTTCTAATAGTCTTCTATAAAGCCAAGCAAAATAATGTCAGTCAGTTTTGGAACTACTTTCTTTCATTTTTGCCAAAACCATTGTTTACAAAATAAAATTTGCATGCATCACAGCAGTGGAGATGTGTTTTGAAAGGGCACATTTTATCTGCTTGGAAAATATTTTTCCATGGAAAAGCATTTTCTAGGTGATTTACAGTGCTTTTTCTTCAAAGCAGAACAAAATAAAAATGCTGAAGAGCTCATTCTATTTCCAAAGTAGACTTCTTGAAGATTCTTTCTCTAAAAATTACAGGGAAATCAAATTTGATTCTCTAAAAATTACAGGAGACGTTAAAAAATTTTTTGCAAAAAGTCTCAGTAAAATACAATCTCACAAACTACACCTCATCTCCAGCACAACCATTTGAGAGCAGGAGGGAAGAAGTGTAATTTTATTGCAAACTGACCTAGAAGGCTGTCATGGTCTAAAATACTCAGATCTTTTAAGAAGTACTCAACATTTTTAGTCAAGTCCTTTCACAAAACATCTTTTATTCATGATTCTGCCTCATGATTTAGAAGCCAAATGGCTAGTAGGAGATTTTCTGTACAGCCACTTTCTCTGGCTGACTAAATTTGAAAATTAAATTCTTTTCCTGAAATTATACGTGTTTCTTCTAAAGACCATCCTTGGATATCGCTCACTCATATAGACAGTCATCTGTTCTTCAGAAAATCTGAGTGATGTATAAAGAGTTTTGCAGAAGGTGGAAAACCCTTTTCCTTAAGGTTTTCTCTGGGAAAAGAGTAGTAGGTGCTCTTGTTCCTAAAAACCAAATTTTGAGTAGTTGGGAATGCACAATGTAAACTGATGGCCAGCACCGTGGATGCTCCAGCGAGGCTCTGATTGCTCTCAACTACCCTTCTTCTTACAACCTCCTTTTGGAATATCTCCTTCTCCCATCTCTTTCTCCCTCTGCAGGGCTGCCCTGCACCACTCTCAGGAACACACCTGATTGATTTAACTTACTGGCACAGTTCTCTGCAAGACATCAAGAACTTTCTCTGGAGTTTGGCAGGGAGGGAGGTGCTACTGGCAGCATAATCCCAACACAGCCATGCTAAGCTCATCCCAATCATGGCCCTTTCGGCCACCTCACTGCCACTTTGAGTACTCCCTGCAGGCCCACAAAATTCCTCTTTGGACTGCACGGAGCTCCGTTCAGCAGCACTCCTTCAGAGGCATGCTCTGACTCTGCCAGCACCTTGGAGAAGGGGAGGAAGGAAACCTTCGACCACTGCACAACCAACTCTCAGGAAAAGGGGATTGGTGACCTGTTGCAAACTGATAGCAGTACCTACCACTCTCCTGCGGGAGCATCAGCTAACATTCGAATGCAAGTCCCTTTGGACTACTTTCTTTTTTGTAAAATGTAAGACTTTCTGCAGAGCTCCAGAGGAATAGAACACGATAGGACATGATTTCTGTACTGGCACAGTTTCTCCTTGCGAGACATAGTGGAAAACCTTTTGACAAGAGCATTGTAAGAAAATAACCCTTTATAATTTCCAACTAACAGCCGGTCCTGGCTTCTTTCGGCACACCGCTACCGGCACACCACTCGGCGACCGGCACAATGCTCTTTGCGCGAAGAAGCCGCTTCTTCGCCTCCGGGAGCCGGAGGCGGCACCTTCCGAAAGGCGAACAACCAAGCCGAGCCACACTGGGATTGTGTGCACAGCTTGCAAACTGATAGAAAACAGTACCTTACCACTCTCCTGCGATTTTATTCACGCTAACATTCGAATGCAAGTCGTTTTGGACTACTTTCTTTTGCTTCTTGCAAAACGCTCTGCAGAGCTCTGTGCACCTCTAGAACACGATAGGAGATGATTTCTGTACTGGCACAGTTTCTCCTTGCGAGACATAGTGGAAAAGCTTTTGCTTAGCTGTAGGCGACAAGAGACGCTAAAGACGAAGGTACGGCGCTCGCCCG